>JAPZEB010000013.1:27612268-27624583 GCA_029783705.1 Chaetodon striatus | reverse complement strand
TCATCAGGAGGTAGAGTGAATGGTGGATGGTGTGACACCTGCCAAGCTGCAGGCCACTGTTTGAGACCAACAAACAAACAAAAAAAAAAACGGTTGTGATGTAACAAGTTTTCAGCAATTTTTTAGGCACCAAACATGGCTGATTCACATCACCTGTTGCTGTTTTTTAGGGCAGATTTTTAAGCATGAAAAGCAGTTGTTTTTTTGCTGAGACATCACTGCTTTTCCTGCTGCGATTTTACCTTCCAAACTAGGTATTTTAAGCCAAAACATGACGTTTTCCATGTGTTAACCAAAGTGTTAAAACGTAGGAGAAATAATATAAATTGGAATACAGCAGATCTTGACATCATCACTCAATGTTAACTTGGAGACAAAACAAAATGCCATTTGCCGTGCTTGCCAAAGACAGAGGTCAACCCGGAGAGCTCTGCTGCTGTTACTTTGCAGTGTATGTAGTTTTAGCTTTAAGTGATAACTGCGACCGTAGTAGATTCTAACATATTATATTCACAACATTTCATATGTACTTTTCTGTTGTTATTTTCTTAGTTTTGTCCTTTTGCTGTTGGTTATCTTTATGATCATTTTGTTCACTTAACGAATTCCGATTAGTATTTTTACTATCTAGTTGACTGTCATTAGTCTCTTGAATGCGCTGTCATCCATTATTGCTGCTTCTGATAGAGTTCAACTACCTGACAGGCTGTCATCTGTTTTCAGTTCAGTCGATGTGACACATCTTCTACTGTGCAGAGGATTGTGGGTCAGAACAGCCAGTAAAGCTTGCTGGCTTGAATACTGCAACTTGATGTAGTGGGACATCCTGGTATTTTTGGCATACTGCATTTTACCTACTATACACTGGGACATACTAATCTTTTTCTGACACACTAAATAGTATAGCAGCATGGGTATTGGAATGCACAGACAGTGTTGCTCTGATGCAGGAAAACAGCTGGAAACCACTTCCTCTCTGAGGTCATTTCTTTGATCAGAGGGCCTCTTTTCTCTTTTTTCTCCTCTCTCTCTCTGCTTGTTGTTACTTGTGTATCTCTGTGCCCAAACGCAAGCTGTAAAGATGAGGAAAAAAAGCTTTTTAAAACAATTTTTTCTCCTTTTCCTCATCCCCCATCGTGCTTTTTCTTTTTCTCTCTCTTCCCTCGGCCTATCACCCTTGAGGCTCTGTAGTTTGCTTCAATCACAGCAAACTAAATGGAAACACATGAAGGCTCATTTACTCACAGATTCCCAGAATTCCAGGCTATGAGGTCACTCAGTGTCTCAGTTGTGCGTCGCTTGTGACTTTCACTGCTCTGAAATGGAAATACAACCCCACGTTCCCCAGAAACCACAGTGGGCTGGATGTTAGGGCAATGTAGTCCAGGACTGTTGAGACCAAAGCATTTCTAAGATGATTTTATAGGCAGATTTATTTCAACAATGTTAGCGTTTATCTCAAAGTACTTTAGGACACTAATCCAGATAAAGAAAGATATAATGGCACGCAGGATAACAAGACAACAGAAACAAATGAGGTAGTTGGGCTATCATCATAAACTCTGAGGCACAATATTTCATCATCATTCTTTTCATCCCCATATCGCAACCCAATATATATTAGTAACTTTGTAAATTCTTGAGAACTGCTAAAAATCTTAAATCTCATCAGTAGGTCCAACACTGCAGCCATGTTTTGTCTGGACTAACACTGTTATAGTTCAAAGAACTTTATTTTGTTTTGTGGTCAAGATCCAGTTTTAATGCTACTTGAAATACAGGAAAATATATAAAATGCTTCACAAAACATCTGGACTGTTGTTATGTAAAATGTGACATCTTAAAGGGATAGTTAGGATCATTTGAAGTGGGGTTGTATGAGGCACTTATAAATAGTCAGTGTATTACATACAGTTAATGTCAGTTCGCACAACCCCAGTTTGGAGAAGCAGGCTGGAGTCAAATTAGGGTGCTAAGAGATGTACTGCTGTGGACAGGGGCAGCAACAAAATGTATTTTAGCCACCTAAAAAGCCACCTAAAAATCAGTATTGGCTTAGGTGTATGTTATAATGCTCCAGACTCCATTGAGAAAAACAGTGATTTATCATTGCTGAACACAGGAGCTGCTGGACTACCAATACCTGGATAAACTGGATATCATTTTAGTGGATGAAAGCTGGACGCTAAAATTAGGTATGGCCGACAGAGAATACCGGCAACAGCAACACTTGCCCTTCAGAGTAAAAATATCTTAACTTTCAGCCATCTTTCATTATGTAATTTACAATAAGATGTGATGTAATTTCTTCACACAAGGATAAAAGACAAAATTAATACATGCAAAATAATTGTATTTAATATGCTTTATTCCATGTTTTGCAATTCCATGTTTTAGAGCAAAGGTGGGAGACTGAAGCTGTCAAAGGATTCTCAGAATTGGTAGTCTAAAGGAAAGGTAAAGTGGTAAAAACACTCTCAATATAGTGTGCACTAAAACTGATATAGATTTATTTAGGGTGGCTAACATATGTTTTGTTGCTGATGCCTTCACAGCAGTACATTACTTAGCTTCCATGTCAGCACTCCAGCCTGCTCCTCCGGACTGGGAGCATGCCAACATACATCTACTCTATGTAATACACTGACTATGGATCAGTACCTCATACAACCCCACTTCAAAAAAATCTGAATTATCCCTTTAAATTACTGTATAGTTTAGTTAAGTGTTGATAGACAAAATATACACACAAGAGATGTTGTTATATACTGTAAAACAGAGTCCTACAGTAAAAAAACAGATTAGTTTAAGGGGTTAATTAAGTTTGTGTACAAGTTTTGAGCAGCAGCAGGTCAGTAAACTTTCTGGGAAGGAGATTGGAGGTGATTCAATAGCGGGGCTTTTTCTTAATCTTGACTCTTTCATTGTGAAATCTATGAGGTTGCGTGTCTCATGGGGACGAATTAATTCCACCTGGCTGAGTTAGCCTGTTGCATAATAACTTACAATGAGAGAGGACAGATTGGCTCGAGCTGTAGTCCTGCCTGCCAGGGTCCTGTTGCAGGACCAACATGGTGCAGGGTTACAAAGAGCGGACAATCTCTTTCCTTCTTCCTGTAATTCTGTTCCTTTGATAGACGAAGTGCAAGAACTGTCCTCCACCTTTCCTTTTATTCTTCTCTTTGTTCATGTACAACTTGCTCGGGGTTAAACTCTGTCACACAAACCTCAACCTCCCATGCTGTCTCTCAGATTTGGACAAATGCCAACCTCTCAGGGGGTCTCAGCATGGGGTGACACCTTGGGGGGCTGGAGCCTCGCCACGGGGCCTGGAGAGAGAGAGATCCTCATGTGGACCCACCCCATACTGCACTGATTACATCTTGATTTACTTAGGTGATGTCATATCTGTGTGTGCGTCAGGCCCTGCTGTGTGATATAACCACATCTATCAGAGACTCAGTAGAATTAGCTGCTTATCTGGTTTACACATTCCAGTCAGCTTCAAACACTCACAGAGTGAGAGTGATACTGTGAGCAAGAGAGATAACAAGCCTGTGTTCTCTTTATGTTTGTCTTGTTTTAAGAGTCTGCTGAAGAAACCCAAAACCCTTGAGAGGTCAAAACTCCAGCAACACTTGTGGTATAAAGAACAACTTCATTGTGAGACAAACATGCACATACAACGCAACTGTTATGGAGGAAGTATTCAGATCCTTTACTTTAGTAAAGGTACTGTGAAATTACTCCACTAATTCAAAACCTTACTTGAAGGTCCAGTGTGTAGCATTGAGGGTGATATATCCTCAAAAACATATTATAATAAGTATGTTTTCTTTAGTGTATAATCACCGGAAAATAATTATTGTTGTGTTTTTGTTACCTGAGAATGAGCCATTTATACCTACATAGGGAGTGGGTCCTCTTCGATGGAGTCTGCCATGTTGCACCACCATATTTCTACAGAAGCCCAGAATGGACAAACCAAAAGCTGGCTCTAGCTCTGTGATGATCTGAACAGCGTCAGAAAAACACTGATTTTTTAACTGCAAGTTTAAATCACTGTCCATTTGTTTTAGAGAGGAGGAGACTTCTGTAAATAATTCAGCTCCTGGAAAAAACTTACTGAACGTCTGGATCTTAAGTTCTCAGAGAAAAAAGGTGAGCACACATTAGCAGGTGCTAAGGGTTTTCAAAGAGTGTGTTTTTATTGGTTCCAGTCACCTGATCCATTTGTTTTGGAGAGAAGATGACCTGTGCCGATGATTCAGCTGCTGGTAAAAGGAAGGAGGAATCTCCTGAACAATGAACACTGAAGGTGTACTAACTGGGCGTTCACACTCGGCACATGGGAGAAGTTTCAGCAGGTTGCAATCTGCAATTCTCACCACTAGATGCCACTAAATCCAACACACTGCTCCTTTAAGTAAATGTATAAATTATGCAGTAAATTGTTCCCTCTCAGAGTTTTCCTACTCTATATGATGTTTCTGGATTAATGTCACTATTGTGCTCATTTTAACACTTTTATACACTGTTTGGTAGTTTAATTTACAGCAATGCATCATATTCAATAATATCATCATATGTTGTGTGACTTTCCTGTGAGAACCACATATATCCAAAAAGTCAACTTTTCATGGTGTCAGAAAAACAGTCCTATGTTCAGTTTATTTTGCTTAAGCAGTAAGAGGATTTTCTCAACACATAAAGCAACACTTGATCCCTCAGTTTATCACAAACTTGAAATCAACACATCTGGAGATACATGTTTTTCACTGGACAGGAAGGAGATGAAAACTGTAATCTTAAAGTAACTAAAATGTAGTGAAGTAGAGGCATAACATTGCATAAAATGGAAATAATACTACCTGGGTACCTTGTGCAGGCCACAAGCTGAAACATGTTGGTCTGACAATAAACTTCTCATATAATGAGTATTGCTGCAGTTTAACCCTTTCACTTTTTTTCCTTCTTCTTGCACTTTGGTGGTGGGTGAAGTTGTGCCAGAAACCCTAACTCTGAAACCCCACACCCCAAAAATAACATGTTGCAGTTTTATTGTGTGATGCTGCTTCAGCGGAAAAGACGCCCATCTTTCTTTGCAGACAAGCTCAAAGCACACACCAGTGGATGAATGAAGAGGGAATGGGTTTAATTTGCCTTGCAGGCATCCCACAGGAGCTGTAAACAAGATGTGTCTGCAGTCTGACCTACGAACAGCAAACGTCTGCATTCTCCATTTGTTAAATCCTCATTACCTCGCTGTTATTGAGCTCGCAGCCAACCCTTTTGGGGCCACCAGAATGAGCCTCCAAACTTTATGCTCTAGCAAGTCTCCACTGAGCCAGCAGTAAAAATTTGAAGGCCCATTTAAATGTCTAATTATTCCTCACATTGCACAGACTTAATAACTCTGTGGAGAAAACAAGCCAAGTGTTGTCTTTGGTTGACCCAGATACTGCTGCTGTAGCAGTTACAAGGTTCATTTATTTATCTATTTGTCATTTTACAATGCAGGGCTGCAAAATGAAAATTAATTTGTAGTTCCTTCACGCCACACACAAATAGAACATGTCTACAAATATATAAAAGGACAGTTCGTCCCTAAATCGTAAATACATTTTTTCCTCTCACCTGTAGTGCTACTTATCAAACCAGATTGTTTTGATGTAAGTTGCTGAGTGCTTCTCTCAAATATAATGGAACAAAATAACGCTTGACTTGTAGTGCTCAAAGTGCCAAAGAATGAATTTGAAAAACTCCACAGCATTGTCTTTTTCCAGAAATCATGACATGGTTACTCAAGGTAATCCACAGACTGGGTATGAGCTGTTTCTGTTTTCTTTTTATTGAATTACATCCACCAACCATATCACCCCACAGAAGGAAGTGTGCAAAGATGACTTTTTTAAAGCAGTCTGACAATTAATCATCCGACTAAAAGTCAAATGAATGCACTTGTTGTCTGAATAAACAATAAACAAAGCCCTCTTTGTGACCTGTGACTGCTCCTGTTTTTTAAACCAGGTTTGTTTGGCTGTTGGACTGTGGTTTCTGCTCGCCTGCTGCTAATCAAATTAAAGAACAGAGTCTTCATCATCTTCACACCGTCTGTCACAGCGAGAGGTCAACAGTAAGACAAGTCTCTGATTGGCTGGATGACAGGTGGACAGGTGGTCAGAAAACTATGACTTATCAGTTTCACTTGCAGAGCCATGGAGAAAAAACAGGTCATACAGCAGCAGCATTGGACATAATATAACTTTAACAATGGCATTTAAAAAAACAGTTAATCTGGTCGTCATAGATATAAATAGATTAACTTCATAGTGAATAAATCATAGGCTTTTCTAAGAGAGAGAAATTCATCAGACTCATTCCAGCAGCCTTTGCCTTGGCTTCATTCTGATTACTTCTCACCCTTTCACCTCTGACCTTTCATGGCTTCACACACCTGTTGATCAAAGAGGTACTCAATCACCCGTCTGTCAGCAATTTGACCTGTTTTGATCAATAACATCGCCTCATCCCTCTTGACCCTCTTTATCAGAGCACTTCTGTTGGTGAATTACCACAAATTGATTTAAAGAGCAATTTAATGGGTTATTTGTCATCAGCTCTGCTGTGTGAAATCAGTGAGTGTCACCATAAGTCACACCGGAAGCAATGAATTTTTTTTTTTCAAAATAAATCAACACACCTCTTGTTATGTGCTTTTTTTCCTGTTAAGACCAATCATTGCAGTAGAATTCAGATATTTTACCCCAGAAAATGTAGAAATAATATATTGTAGAGCTACTCTGTTACATGTAAAAGTATGTATCCAAAATCTTAGGTAAAAGTACAAAAGTATTAGCACCAAAATATAGTACCAAAAGTAAAAGTACCCACTATGCAGAATGACCCAATTAAATTTATTCTATTATTGTATTATAATCATTTATGTATCAATGTGTTCATCACTTTAAGGATGGGTAGCTTAATCTTTAAAAATATATCATCATTAATCAGTTGATTATATTTTGTAATAATAATCCAAATATACAGAGTAACTTAAGTTGTTGAATAAATGTAGCAGGGTAGAAAGGAGCTGTTTGCCTCCAAAATGCTGTGGAGTAGAAAGTAGAAAGTGGAAAATGTAATATTTTAGTAAAGAATAAATATCTCCAAAAAAATGGTACTTGTGTCTTGTATTTGCTCAAAGATCTTTATTGTCAAATGAACCACAATTACGCAGGCAGTCGCTGTCATTGAAAAACTTGGGTCACGGGCTCCTTCCAACAATACAATTCTAAGTAAGTTTAAATGATAATAATGATAATAATAATAATAGTAAGAATAGTAAGAATAATTAGAATAAAACCACAAAAGTATAAACACAAAGAGAAACGTAATGTAAGGATATAGAGTAGTGCAACTTATAATAAAGGATAAGATGATAAAATATGAAGTAAGTGATATAAATCAGTAAAAACAAGAATACACAAAATGTCACAGAAAGGTGTTGTGGTAAAGCAACACTGTAAATTAATATGTATATACAGAGGTGCATATGGTTTAGTTTAACGAAGGTAAATAGACATGTAATACAAAGTGACGTTGACCAGAGTAACGAGCTCAGAGTTCAACAGTCTTACACCTGAAGGATGAAGCTGTCCCTCAGCCTGGTGGTGTGGATCGGATGCTGCGGTACTGTCTGCCAGACAACAGCAGGCAGAACAGTTTGTGTCTGGGGTGATGGGAGTCTCTGATAATCCTTGTAGCTTTCTTCCTACACCGCTGGGTGTAGAGGTCATCTATGGATGGCAGTGCTGTCCTGGTGATGTGCTGTGCAATTTTCACCACACTCTGTGACGCTTTTCAGTTGAGGACAATGTACCTGCCATACCAGGCGGTGATGCAGCCAGTCAGGATACTCTTGATGGCGCACCCGTAGAAGTTGCAGAGTATTCTGCTATCCATGTTGAACCTCCTCAGTCTGCAGAGAAAGAAGAGCCACGGTCTTGCAGTCTTGGTGATGGTGTCTGTGTGGTGAGTCCAGGTCAGGTCCTCACTGATGTGATGTGAATTTAAGTAAATCTACTTAGTTACATCCCTCTGTGTAAGGCACAACTGAAATTAGGTTTTATTCTCTATTTTCCATTACTTGCTACTTTTCAACTTCATTAGCTGATACCAGACAATACAATTTCAGAGTAGTGAACAATTTACCAAAAGTTTGACGTAACATTTTTAATTTGCTTAGTGTAGGATTTAATGTTTAGCTCAGATGTTGGAACGGCGAGTGGGAAACTGACAAAGCAGCGCAGTAGTCCAGAGTGCAAGTGAGACTCACATGGAGTAGTCGGGTCTCTCAGAGCTCCAGGTGGAAATGATCTAATCTTCTTTAATTTTGCAGTCTAATCTTAAAGTTGGTCGTAGAAATTGGTAGTGTCAACACTGGTGACCACATAAAAAATCATCTTGGGAAAGCTATGTGTTTACCAACTCTACAAACAAAAAATATGCCGGATACGGGTCAAGCCAAGCATGCCAAACAATCTGACTCGGCTGTTGGTCGTGGGCCTGATGCCGAGGAAGAGACACCGCACATGTGGGAGAAGATATCCAAGAAGATCTTGGAATTAATCAACAAACGATTCGACCTTCTTGATCAAAAAATTTGAACTGTCGTTGAATGCTCATCTGGCACTGAGTGAAAGAATAGTTGCTGCAGAGGAACAAAGCTCTGATCACGAGTGGCGGATTCAGACGCTGGAGCGGTGTGTGACAGAAATTAAAAAAACAAATGAGAGCCTTCTAATGAAGACTGACGACTTGGAGGGGCGTTCAAGGCGAAATAATATTAAGATCGTGGGAATACCAGAGGGCGAAGAGAAAGGCAGACCTACAGTGTTTATCGCTGGATTACTCCTGAAGTTACTCGGAGCAAACAACTGCACAGCCCGTGATGGTGGACCGGGCGCATCGGATTCCAGTGCCAAAACCTACAGAGGTCCAAAGACCATGGAGCATAATCGCCAGGATTCATTACTTCCAGGAAAAAGAGCTGATTCTACGGCTGAGTCGGCAGCAGCAGATGGCGTTCAATGGGCACCGGATCCACATATATCCTGACTACACCGCAGAGGTGATTGCACAGAGGAGGGGATTCCGTGAAGTAATCCAGGTACTCAGAAAGAGGGAGATAAAAGTCTCTTTGCGGTTCCCTGCCAAACTTCATGTTCACCACAATGAGCAGGTAAAAGTTTTTACCTCCCCAAGTGACGCTGAGTCATTTATTGAACAAGAGTTAAACTAACTGCTTTATGGATGCAGGCCTTTGAACTGGGATTTTTGTTTGCCAACTTGATCTCCTCTCAGTAAAAGACAAGTATAGACGTCACGGCGGACTAAATGTTTAATTTCATTTCCTTTTTGTACCTTTTCACCGTGGAGTGACTGAGGGTTGCAGCGAATATTCCGTTGTTATAATGACTTTTTTTGTTTTTTTCCTCCTGGTGGGACTTTCGGCTGCTGGCCATTTGCGCTGCGTTTCCCCGTTTATAATGGGACATTTTTCTTTAATGTGTTTTTGGGGTGGTTGGGAGGGGGGTAGTTGGTGTGAGTGTGAATGTGAGTGTGAATGTTGGTGGGGAGAGAGGCGCTGTTTGATGTACCTTTGCATCTTTTCTCTGTTTATTTTGGACATTCAGTTTCAATGTTTTTTTCAATACATATCATCCATGTGATAATTGTTTAACTATTTTGCGAAAATCAGGGCCCACATCATTCCATGAGAAATACTACTATAGGCATTTGAATATTGATTATTTGACCTGTATCAAGTGTGTCTAGCCTAAACAATAAAATTACATTAATCTCATGGAATGTTAGGGGCCTTGGAAATAACGTAAAATGTGGTAAGGTTTACTCTCACTTGAACTCATTGAAGGCCGATATCATATTTTTACAAGAGACTCACACTATTAAAGCTACTAAAGATAAACTTAAACCCAGTTGGATTTCTCAGGCGTTCCACGCATCCTTTACATCTCGAGCAAGGGGTGTAGCAATTATGTTTCGTAATACTATTCCCTTTTTGCTTAAGCTCAAGATTGCCGATCCAAATGGGAGATTTCTTTTGATCTCTGGCCATGTGAATTCCTTTCCAATCACTTTGTTAAATATATACGGCCCGAACTCTGACGACCCTACCTTTTTTCGAAAAATTTTTGAGTTACTCCCAGAGGATGGGTTCTCTAATATTTTTATTGGTGGGGATTTTAATTGCTATTTGGATCCATCCCTTGACAGATCATCTTCTAATCTACTCCAACAATTAACTCGATTCAGGCATTAAATAATTTAATAAAATCTAGAAATATGGTAGACATCTGGAGAATACAACATCCAGATAAAAAGGAATACTCATTTTATTCACATGTGCACCAGTCATACACTAGAATTGATTATTTTATAGTGGATGCTGGTCTAATCTCCAACATTAGCAATATACATTATCACAATAGATTGATCTCTGACCACAGTCCCATCACATTACAGCTACAATCTTCCTTCTCCAAACCAAGACATAAGTGGAGATTTAATCCACTATTATTATCATTGCCAAGTTTTAAAGAATTTATGACAGAAAATCTCAGAGAGTTTTTAGAAATCAATGATAACAGAGAAGTCTCCGATTCTACTCTCTGGGATACATTAAAAGTTACCATGAGAGGATTTATTATTTCCTTTGAGACCTCAAGGAAAAAAGACAAACTTTAAAAACAGAAAGAGACTGAACAAGAAATCAGTCATATAGAACAAATTTATAAATCCTCTTTACAACAGTCTGATTATAAAAAAATTCTGGAATTAAAATCTGAATATAACTATTCTTAGTGGGGAAATTAGTAATCTCTTATTAAAGACCACTTTGAATTGAGTGATAAACCTCAAAAATTATTGTCACGACAACTTAAAGGAGAGCTGGCAAAAACTGCTATCCATAAAATACATTCCAAAACTGGACAAATTCTTACGGATCCAAAGGACATTAGTAACCGTTTTAAGGAATTCTTTTCAGATCTCTATATCTCTGCTTCCACAGCAACAGAGAAAGATTACTCTCAGTTAATCTTTAATTCAATAACTCTACCACAGTTAAATGAGAGTCGTCAGCGCTCCTTGGAAGGCACATTCTCTGTTGCTGAGTTAGTAGATGCGATTAATTCATTCCCCACAGGTAAATGTCCTGGTCCGGATGGATTTGGAGCAGAGTTTTACCAAGCTTTTCATGAAATTTAAGCACCTGTTTTACCCAGGATGATAAATGACTATCGGAAGAAAAACACTCCCACATTCTGTCTATGAGGCAAATATACATTTGTTGCTAAAAAAAGGGCAAAGATCCTACAGATCCAGGTAATTATAGGCCTATTTCTTTGCTCAATCTTGATCGCAAAATTTTAACAAAAGAACTGGCCACCAGATTAGGTAAGCATATAGCAACAATCATCCACCAAGATCAAGCTGGCTTTATACCAGGAAGGCTTTCTTTTTTCAATGTGCGTCATTTGTTAAATAAACACCCATGCAGCTGTCATAACATTGGATGCCCAGAAAGCTTTTGATTCTATTGAATGGCCATATTTATTTGAAACTCTGAGGAGGTTTGGATTTGGAAGGACTTTCATGGACTGGGTTGAGATGATTTATCACTCCCCTAAATCATTCGTTCTCACAAATAATATTGTATCAGAGCCATTTAGTCTATACCATGGTGTGCGACAAGGAGATTGCCTGTCCCCTTTGTTGTTTAATTTAGCAATTGAACCTCTGGCAATTGGGATAAGAAGTCACCCTCATATCAGGGGTATACCAGTGGGTACATCCTTGCCTTTTACAATACAGTGGTGTGAAAAAAGTGTTTGCCCCCTTCCTGATTTCTTATTTTTTTGCATGTTTGTCACAGTTAAATGTTTCAGATCATCAAACAAATTTAAATGTTAGTCAAAGATAACACAAATACAAAATGCAATTTTTAAATGAACGTTTTTAATATTAAGGGAGAAAAAATCCAAACCTACATGGCCCTGTGTGAAAAAGTCTTTGCCCCCCCTGTTAAAACATAACTTAACTGTGATTTATCACACCTGAGTTCAATTTCTAGCCACACCCAGGCCTGATTACTGCCACACCTGTTCTCAATCAAGAAATCACTTAAATAGGACCCGCCTGACAAAGTGAAGTCGACCAAAAGATCCTCAAAAGCTAGACATCATGCCGAGATCCAAAGAAATTCAGGAACAAATGAGAAAGAAAGTAATT
>JAPZEB010000013.1:27362661-27373390 GCA_029783705.1 Chaetodon striatus | reverse complement strand
GATCAGTACATTTTACTTTTACTCAAGTCGTTTTTTTACATAGGTATTTTACTTCTACTCAAGTAATGAATCTGGGTACCTTTGCCATCTCTGGTTGCAGCACTCTTTACTTGAGACAATTTGAGATAGGCTATATTTCCTCTGTAAATTTTATTTATCATCAAATATAATTTATTGTTCTACTTTTACCATAATAATAGAAGTATGTAAGACAGATTTTAATTATAGATATTGTTCTTGCATGGACTCCTTTAAAAAAGTCAAATATGTGGCAATATTGCATTCAAATGACAGTTGGGATCTGTGTGCAAGCTGCAATTCCCATTGTTTTCTGTCGTTATGGAGGGAGGATGCCCACTTACATACATTACATCCATACTGTTACATCACTGCATGAAGTCTGTTGTGTCATTCTACTTCATATAAAGTAGGTGCTGTACAAATAAACTTTATTTTATCTGACTATGACCTACATTTACTGTAATTAGTAACAAGGTTAAACTGGAAAATTTAGTTATAAGAATAACAATACAAGAATAGTAATGATAATAACAATAACAACAAAAATAATAATAAAATTGACATAGCAGTGTATCAGAGACCACAAATAATTGGCTAAACTTACATTCCTCAGAGAGTGGAGATGTCAGAGAAGGTCCCTCTGCAGCAGCTTCTAGGGGCTTCTTGTTCAAATATTTTCTCAGTGCATCTGGACAGATGTAGAGTACATTTACCTATTACTGTACAGTACAAGCAAAACACTTAGCTGCAGCAGACATACTACTACTTGCACCAGTGCTGTGCTCAACCTAACATATACATACAATTGTGATCGAGCTGTGATTATGTATTACTAAAATAAAAGAGGTTGCATTACAATTATATAGTTAAACATTAGTTTTACAGTTGTACCTATTTGTTATCGAATTTCAGCACAATATCTAATGTGCTAAGTAAGAGGAGGAGCACCAAGCAGCCAGTAGTTAACCAGATAAAAACGGCAATAAACCAGCTCAGCAGCATAACTCAATCCTTGGCAGCTATCACAGCATCATTATCTACAGTAGCATTACTAGGCAACTTTGCTTTATTTCAACTTCGCAAGCCGCTAGCTAGTACAAATGAAAAGACGACATATCACTATACTGGGACTTCTTTTCCACCTCCTCTTTTCTCTGCTTTCTGTATGTTGCACCTGAGGGCTTGGACGGTCTTTTCATGATGATAACCCAATAATTTGATGAATTATGACCTCTTGTTGTCTGTCAGTCACAACCACTACCTGCCTGAGATACGCACAGATAACTTGTCCCATTCCCCTCTTCCAAGGTGACGTGACTGAGCACAGTGCAGGACAGGTTCAGGGCCAGGTCAAAAAATGACAAACAACAGGGAGGTTGTTGTTGTTGTTTTTTTTTTTCTTTATTTGTTCATTTTTAAAAATTTTTATTTTCAAGACAGAGCATGAAGAAAGGGCGCCAGTCGGTGCCCCCCAGCATATGGCTCTCTAGGTGAGAGCCAGCCCTGCAGATTCTGGATTTTTCAATTCAACCAAAAGAGTGTTGACCTTTTCCTTCTTGTTGTTTTTTAAGACAAGATTAAATCTCCTTCCCTCTCATTACTGCCTTGTAGGCATCCCAGTGCACACATTATTGTTATATTCTAAATAATCCAATGTCTTTTTTGTTAACTGTTTGATCCTATGTTTATTAAAAATGCTACGGTTAAATCTCCAATGTGTAAGCTTCCTGCTATATGTCACTGTCAAGGACAGATACAATGGGCAATGATCATAAAGATCCACTTCTCCAAAATAACAACTGAGGAGCAGCTTTCTATCTCACCATCCTCTTCTTTACTGTCTTCACAGCCCCAGAAGGCCCTTGAACACTCTCCCTACCTCTCTAAAGGATTAGGTTTAGAGGAGGGGGATTTGGGTGCTGACTCCCTGGAATGGTGTGAGAGAGGCACAGGAGGGGGTGACACATCTGATGAGAATTTGGACTCCAACTCTTGGCACAGCAACACCCTGTCAGATTTAAATACAGATAGGGAAGACCCTCTGGATGCCCTGTTGGAGCTGGAGGATGCCTACCTTGGTTGGCGAGCAACAAGCAGCAACTTTCAAACGGGGCAGAAAAAAGCCCAACTGGGACAGTCAGTGACAGCCAAGGACGGCCAAAGAGGTACCAAAAAGATTTATATTGGACGACTTAGATGTAGCAGGAGGGCAAGCACAGAAAACCATGTGGACCGTAATACTCCCTTGAAGATCAGCACAAGAGACCTGTGCTCAGATCAGATTCAACTCTGTACAAGTACAAAGGATCTAAAACAACAAGTTCACCAGAAATTGTCTGGTTTACAGACTGTTTGCCAAGATACTCAAGTCAAGGGCAGCATAGAGCCATACAGTTTACATGTACCAAGACAACCCAACACGGACACCTTTGACACAAAGATAAATAGTCCAGCAGATACCCAAGAAGTAAAGTTGCATGCACAACGTGAAGAAAGCCATCCCAACAGATTGAACAAGTCTACAGACTCAAAAACATGTATCACACATATGGATACCACAGAGGACAAGATTTTGGAGACACAACAACAGCAAATCAGATATGAACACAACACAAGGTTACAGACACAATATACAGATGGAATAAGTGCAGAGATGACAGACAAAGAGAGAGTAGAAATCTGTAGTGTAGAGGAAGAAGTAGAGAACAATGACCTGCTCAGTACTTACTCTGCAGAGAAAAACACAGGTTTCATTAAATGCAATAGCGACTGCAATGATAGACACCACAGACAGAGAGAACATCTAGAACACCAGGTAATATCTAACAAAGACAAAGATATACAGGCACCAGATGTGTACCATGACAAAAGGATCTTGTGTGATTGTGTGGGTCCATATTGTAATCAAACACACCACAACATAGAAAGTAACTGTAAAGACAAAACATGTACTGCTTATACACATTTTACTGACGTAATGATTACGGAAACATCTGACAGTACTTGTACAACAGCACACTCTACATCTGAGACAAAATACACAGACTCACAGTTTATTACAGAAATTGTTGTAGCAAGTCCAAATGAAACAGAAACACATGGCCAAAAGACAAATAGGGTTTCACATGACACAAAGTCAGCAAAGCTCAGCTGCTCAACTTTTTATGTGGAAAGCTCCACGAAAGGACTGTCAGAGATCCACCCTCATGTTTGTACTATTGAAACAAAGCCCCATGATAAGGCATGGGTGTTGGGTGTCTGCTTCCAGAAGGAGCACTTTGAGTGTGTTGGCACAATGACAACAGAGGAGACTACACCACCTGGGACAGCAAATGAAATCTGTAACTCCATCACATTTTCCACACATCCCACAGCCTCTTTTCCATTGGATACCTGTTCTACTGAGTTGACTGTGGTTCCAAAGGTTTCTACATTAGCTTCACCTGTCCGGTTCACAGACTCAGACAGGGAGGAGCTCACTAAACAACCAGATCAAATACAACCTCAGAACACAAGATTACAAGCATGGCATCAAACCCAGGGTTTAATCCCTAATCTCTTGGATCAGAGGGTTGCTATGATAGAAGTACCCACTCATAAGCTGCTCCATTCTGTAGAGAAGCTTTTGGAGAGGGCACCATCAGGCTCTATAAAATCAGGACCTGACTCAGCTCAAATTCAATGCAACACTGGGAAGAATTCTGAGGAATGTCTGTCTCATCACTCGTTCTCGAATAATCTGTTGTTTTTTAATGGCAACCAAGGAGCAGAGGATACCTCCAGTGTGTTATCAGAAAACTTTGGAGGAGAGAGGAGGAGGGCAGGATCACCCTGCTCGGCTCTCTGTCAATTGAAGGCACAGGAGGTGCAGGGCAGTCATGTATATCATCACCAGAAACAAATTGAGGAAGCAATGAACAAAGTCGTTCTTCCCCAGTCACAACTTGGCACAACAGAGCTTTCAGCACAAACTGAGCTGAAAGTAATTCCAAAAGTAATTGCCAGTGATCCAGATGCCTATTTTACTCAACATGTGCCTAGTAGGATTGGGGAACCATCAGCCTGCCTAGCTGCTTCTGAGTCTATTCAGGACAGTACCAGAGAAAACTCAGGTGTAGCTCAAAAGGCCATTTCCCTGTCAAATATACAAACTGATGTTAGCAAGATTTCTAATCATTGTAAGCAAATTCAGCTAATGTTAAAGATCTCTGAACCTCCCTGTGGCCTGAATGCCTCTTTTTCGCTACTCTCAGACTCCAACAATAATACTATGGCCAGTATAAAAGGGGTGGGCAGAGGGGAGGGTTTCGGCTGTTTCTCACAAGGAGCCCAGAGTAACGAAAGACTTATTTGTCCTGTGTTTGAACCATCAACAAATGTGACCACTGACCCCTTTAAAGATGCAGAAAAGCCCCAGGAAGATTATGAGGTGTTCCTGTCTTCACTGGACCATGGACCCAACTGGAGCTGTGAAGACACTCAGTTCTGGGTTGGGAGAAACCTTGATAGCCACAGCCATTTAAACCTGGCTCATGCGGATGAGGTAGAAAAACTAAGGACAGAGAAAAGTATTGAGGATAACACTATAGGAGAAAATCTAGAGTTCAACTGCTCTAACTCAGAAAGAAATGAAGCCTTTCAACTCTTAGTGTCAAGTTCAGAGGGAAGAAGCCTATTAATGGACAGTGAATTCAGAGAGAGAGACAGGCCCTTTTTTAGCCAACCAGGGGATCACAGCTTCCCTAACAGAAGAAGAGGCAGCTTATCTAAATCATTTGAGGAATATACTCTGACTGAGGAGTGTAGAGACCACAAACAGGTCAGATTTCTAGCTCCACAGCAGGAGGTGAGGTTTGTAAAGCACTCACACACTGATGTCAGTCTAAAACTTCTTGCTTTCAGTAGTTTGCAGCCAATTCTGGAGGCTGAGCATTTACCTGAACTTTCTGGCACAATAGAGAGTGATTTAAAAATAGAAACAGAAAAAGAAAATGAGATCATGAGGCCTACTGAGGGAGACAGGGATTTTGCTAACCTTTCAGGGGACATATCAAGTCCAAGGAGTCTACACTCCCAGCCTAAGCAGGAAAAACAATGTTTAACCACTTCTGACTTTGAATTTAAGATGAAGCCAGCAACATCTCTTCTACGTGGAAGTAGTGAAAAGCAGAGTAGACCTATGACTGATGCTTATAACATTGTGCCTTTCACCTCAGCTAGCAGCAACTGCCATGAGTTGGAGGATCCTTACTTTGCTGTGTCAGCCAGAAATGCCAACCTTCACAAACATATTAAGGGAAGCAAAACAAAAGGCAACCAGGCAGGACATAAAGGCTGTAAGTTTTCTGTCTTTGCTAAAATGCCTTCTTTTAGGAAGGCTAGGGACTCAAGGGGGGGGGGTAGGGAGGAGCTACCTCAAGAGTCATCAGATGAAGGAGATGAGGGCTTTCAGCATGAGCAAGAAGGGCTACAGAGGGACAACTCAAAGGATGAGGTTTTTGTCAAGGGTGACACCCTCAAACAAACAGTCCACGAAACATTTTCCTTATTGGATCATGAGATAGAAGAAGAGGACTGTGACTTTATCCCCTCTACCTTTCACACTCACAATGTTCATCAGCTAGTCAATCAAGGGGGTAGTGGGGAGAGTAACAGGGGAGTCCAGTCACCAAATGGGAAGACCTACAAAAGGAGCAAGAGGAACGACAGTTTAAACATCCGCATGCGCTTTGCACAAGCACACAAGTCTCTTTCTAGCCTGTTGGAGTCCCACTCAGTGGATGAAGAGCAGGCCACTATGGGCATTGATGTGGATTCTGTTATCGCTAAACAATCCTGGAGGAAGATAAAAAAGGCTAAGGAGGCTGAGCTGCTGAAAAGATCTTTTTCAGTTCCAGATGGGGAATGTAGCAGCACAACTTCTGGGCAGAGATGTGATGAATTAATGTCTTCTCCACTCTTGGACAGGTTCAGCAGTCCAGGGTCAACATCTTCGCTCATTACCCTTTGCTGCACTGATCCCATCTCTAAGCAGGGAGTTGGGAAAGGGAGTGGCAAAGAAAACCCCTATGGGTTGAAATCTGAGGGCCAGACAAGAACATTTTCACTGAGTGGTCTACCTGCCACACTGTGTGTGTCTGACCTACCTCCATTTTTAGATGACTCTGCATTCTCACAGCCCAATCACACCAGCCCTGTTTCACCCTTAAGTTCATGCTCACTAGACACCCTTGATCATCAGTTTTCACTGTCCTGGACCGGGTTCCACCCACTGGCCAGTGAGGGCTTCACGGAGAGCCCCCTATGGCCAGTGAGCCCTTTACTGAACAGTCCTAAGACAGCAGCTCAGCACACACTTTCTGGCTACTCTCACTCAGCAAGGGCCAGTTGTGTCTGTCCTATGCCTTTGCAGAAGACGGTCAGTGTGGAGGGATTCACAGATGCCCCCATGAGACCAAGGACCCTAAAACCCTCAACTAGTCCTCTTGGTCTCAGCCTCAGCCCTCTGGATGCAGCAGAAGGCAAAAGCCAGTCACCCTTCAGTCTGTATGCCACTGACTCTATCAACAAATTAGAGGTAAGATAAATGTGTGTCATGCACAGAGCAGATTATTGTGAAATTTAAAAAGAAATGTGTGACCTCTTTTCAGAGAAATGACAATCTTAATAATAAGAACCAATGTTTTACAGGGATTTTATTCATATTTGTGTATGTAAAAATGTTGTAAATGTCTTTCCTTTCTGAATGTTAAGTATCACCATAAGGCTGTATAGATAAAAAAAAAAAGCCTTTTCAGGCCTCAATTAAGATGCCACTGGTGTTCCAGCTCCCTGGGAAAATTGTTTCATCCCTGCCTCCAGTTCACACACACACTGACTCTGGCTGAGAATGAATAGGAAAAAAAGCCAACACTAGTCAATCTCTTGCTCTGCAGATGATGGTGTTTGTGTGTGGCTCTCAGGATGGTTGCCAGGGTATCTGTATTTGTTAGTATCTGGGCTGGGAAACAGAGCAAGTCCCTCTTTCTTTGTGGCTTTCTGTGAGGTAGATGAGGAGGAGGAGGGAAACAGCATAGACAACTCTTTTTCCCTCTTTGCCCCCAGCAGAGTGGTAGATTTCCATTCTTTAAATTTGCTGGTTACCATTATCCCATCTCCTTGGTCCAACAATAGTCCTGTGACCCCAACCCCAACCCTAACCCTTCCACTTGATGTACAATCTGGTGAAATATTCCTTGGCCTTGCAACGTGATCTGGCAAAAAATGAATTTCTTTTCATTACTTTTGAGTGACTTAGGCTGTTCATGTTTTAAAAATCCAAATGTTCAAGCATCTCAGCACATCTTTTTGTAGAGACATTAAAAAAAATGCAAGTGTATTTCAAAAACAGACAATGCATGTAACAGGCTGAAGTTGACACAGTATCCCAGGACATCAACAACCAATGCACCCAGGGTACCTTGCACGTCACATCTTAACATGGAAAGTCCATGACTAAACATGAAGAGGATGGAGTGAGAATGTATTGTTTAAAAATGCATGTATTTTTAGTGTTGTATGGGCAGTGGAAAAATGAAATTAGTGTAATTTAATGTGATTCATTAATTAATTTATAAATTTAAAGCCATGATAGGCAGGGAAGTTTATTAATATATTCGTGATCATAGCATCTTTCAAATGACTGTTGATAAATTTTTGTTGAAAGGAAAGAGAGACAATCCTGTGCAGCCAGTGTGATGCTTTTACTAAAATTGCTCCCAGGGTGAGATCTGTGATGTAGCATGTCTGCCACATTGTCTTTTTTGATACTACCATTGAGAGTCCCCAACTTCAGAAATATTGAAATTCTTCACATTGGTTTGTTTTCAGTTCAGTTTGAGTGATGAGACACTTGAAATCTGCCTGTATTGTCTACGCTGTGTTTGGCCCATCAAATGGGATTAGTGCATTTATCAGTCATTGTTGTTTGTTAGCTACTGTGTGTTGAGCGGTGTCTTGATCAGTCAAGCTATTAGTCTTTCTCTAGTGAGAAAGGCATTATTAAAGGGTAAAATTTAAGTGGTGGTTACAAAGGAAACACAAAAAAGTTTCATTTTTATTTGGAGAGTAGAGTCTTACTGATATGATATATGGAAGCTGGTGCTGATATCAGTATTTGAGAATTTTATATATCTAATGACAGTTGTTGTTTACCATAAAAACACAACATAAACATTTTGAAAAGGAAAGTTGGCTATTAAAGAATTGTCACTAAGAAATGTATTGAGCAGATATGTAACACTGGAAAAATAGACGTGTCAGAGCTCTCTGGTGGATAAGCTGTTTTTTTAACCTTAATTCATACAGGGGATAGCTCTGCTACGAGCAATAGAGTGTCTCAGGCATGAGTTCTAAAACCTGGACACCAGTTAGCATTTTACCACTCCTAGTTTCCCCTTCTCAAAGTCAGTGAGTTCTTTGAATGGGTTTTTGGTTAAATTCCCAAAATAAGGTCTGTGGTTAACATATGATCAAGAGACTGTCATGTTTTGTTCTACAACATTAAATGTGTGAATTTTGAAACTTCAATGCGTCTAAAGCAAAGCAGTTGCTAACACGCGGCTTTATGAGATTACAAACAATCATCAAGCCAAGCCACATTGAACACAGCTTCACAGTTTTGTTAAGGTGGTGACATTAAGTCAGGCAACAGGGGTGTAGTTCTTTCTATTAGCTATGAATTAACTTTTTACTTGTGACAGTGGTGTTCATTTGTGAAGATTATCTTGCTTAACAAAACATGTAAGTATTATAAATGTTTGTTTGCCACAGAGCTTATTTTTGGCAACTGAAAATCCAATGCAGAAATACAATAGGGTTTTTGACAAAGGAACCATATGATGCTAACTTCCTCGTCTGCCTGCAGGAAAACGTCATCCCTGGAGCACTCTCTTTCTTTTTCAGGAAGGCCATGCTCAAAATAATTACAGTTGGGGATGAAGGGGCTTGGTAAAGGACATCTCTGGTATTTTTCTACTACTAGTGTACACACACTCGTGTACACACACACATACACACACACATATATATGTATATATATATACATACACATATATATATATATATATATATATATATATATACACACATTTTATTTGTATAGCACTTTAAAAGGCACTCAAAGACACTTTACATTAAAAAACAAGTAAGAAACAATCAAAATTAGCAACAATTAAGGACAGAGTAAAAAAAAAAAACTCAATAATGTTGATATATATATATATATATGCAATACACTAAGATTGGTCAATAACAAAAGCCACTGACTCGGACAAAGAGCTTACAGTGATAAGAGGCGCCACTCCAATGGGTTGTCAACGCAACATCTGTGCGCAGCCTCAGAGCTGAGTTGCTGCCATTTTGGACTGGACAAGGGACTCACGGTAATAATGGAGATTAATATAATATGCCATTTTTATTTAGGAGAGGGGATTAATCTGTTCAAAACTGCTCAAAAGCAAGGGTAGTCATTTAATCTAAACATTTTTCCTTCTCTTTACCTGCCTGTAGCCACACTAGTAACATTAGTATTGCTATTTCTTTACAATTAATGCAACAATACCTTGTAAAATATATCCTGCTGTATACACAACCAGGGATACTTGTAAAAAATATTGAGAAACGAGATAAGGTGTCAGGCATGTAAGCATTTCCATTTGTGACTAACACACACAGAGAGAGAAAATAAGTCAAAAGAAACTATCAACAGAGAGATTACAGTAGATTAATGCATAATGCTATATACACTGATGCTATCAGTTAGATTAATCACATAAAAAACATTCCATTTTTTAGACAAGGGTGCTCACTGAATACATACTGAAATGTTTATAATTGTCTGATTGCTGGTTTTCAAAAATGTCCTGTCTTGGTTTTAAAATCAGATTAGAGATTAGATTAGATTGATTAGAGAAAATCAATTTATTACCAACCACATCCAGATAATTGTAGTTGTTTCTTTTTGTGAAAATGAATATATATTTTAATAATTTAAGATTAATACATGATATTAATAACTCTCATGTAAAGCTCGAGCTTGCATATGGTAACTTATTTAATTGACAATACGACTAAAAAATCTGAAGTCTAAAAAAAAAAAAAAAACAAACAAAAAAAAAATCACCATAAAAGAATAATTGTACTGTGTTGCTCAACACAAAAGTAAATTAGTCACTAAAACAGTCTAACAGAATATCTTCAGGTGAGATAAAACTATCTGAGACAGATAGATGATGATGGGATGATAGAAGTGTAAGATGGCCAAGAAAGCAGTCAGCATGATGTTGGATTCAGGTCAGGCCCAATTAGAGAGGAGTTGGTTTATGCTTTCTTCCTCGTCAGAGTCAGACACCTCTCCCTGACTGCCATCACAATCAGTAACATTATGGTTGTCATAACAAAAATGATCAAACAGGACATGGTCTATAGCTTCGTCCACTGTTTTAGAGTCCACTAAAACTGACTCACCAGTTCACACATCTCATGTTCAATATTCTCAAGTCTTTTGGCTAAACCTACCCTAGCTCTCGTTTTTAGTACACAATTAGACACAGGTACATTTTTGTGTCTGTTCATGTTGATGTTAGAGGATGTACCTTATATATATATTTTTTTTTTTTACTTTTTTTTTTTGTCTGCATTTATTCTCATCGTATAACACCACAAAAGG
>JAPZEB010000013.1:27337051-27347847 GCA_029783705.1 Chaetodon striatus | reverse complement strand
TTATATTATCTTATCTTATCTTATCTTATCTTAGGTATAAATGACTTGAAATTAGATTTTTCTTCTGAGACTACTGTCAGATTTCATATGAATCTGCTATTTCTTTGGTAGATCAATTCAAATAAACAGTTTGTGAATGCAGCAAACAGCACTTAACCTTAAAGCCGTGCAAATGCACACACACAAATGCACACAATCCATGTCTCTTGACATCCATCCATTATTCTGCATGGCCTCCACCCTCTGTTCTTCTCATCCAAACACCCCAACCCCCCACCCACCCAGGGGTTGCTATGGCCCTGCCTCAACTACTCTGGTATCCAGGATACGGTGACACACTCTGCATCCTGATTGGCTGCCAGCTATGCAAGGGTGGGCACACAAAAAAGGAAGGGAAGGAAGGGAAAAAAATAAAAGAGGGTGATTCTGGTGCTTAGATGGATGGCTGAGGCAGCACAGCTCCAGGCAGAGCAGCGAGCACCATTTTAGCAGGAGCTCTGAGCGGGGGGAAAACGTGGGCAGACACGGAGAAGAGGAAAGGAACAAACCAGAGGAAGAACAGATGGCCAGTTGGTTTTAGAGGTAAAAATGACTGAGCATATGTAGGCAAGAGTGAGAGAAGAGCGGGCCGGAAAACAAGGGGACACAGGGATAAAAGAGGAGGAAGAAAAAGACGAGGAGGCATGAGCACGAACAACAGAGATGCAGCATCCCATCCTCCGTCTTTTATTCTGACATCCTGACCGAGACACAGAGAGGAGGAACCAAAGGGAAAAAAAAGTAGAGTGGTGGAAGATCGAAAGTAGAAATAGAGGGGAGGTGCCTGTTCCTCAAAGAGGAGAAAAGGAGTAAAGGAGGACGGGGGTTTGGGGAGGGGAGGCTGGGGTGCTCAGCACGTAAAACACAAGAAGCCTCACAGCACGCAGCTTCACATACACGCTGACACAGATAGGCACCCAGCCTCCACTGGCAGGCCGGGGCAACGCTGGGCATCGGCAAAGTGGCAGGAGAAGCAGAGGAGGCGACCGCTGGAGCAGAGCGGAGGAGGAGAGCAGCACTAGAGGACAACGACGGAGATAGCCGAGGAGGGGGACGAGGTGACGCGGTGTGGTGTGGAGGCTCGGCGCTGAGGGAAAGACGACGGGGGAGGGGCAGTGGTGCTGAGGAGGAGGAAGAGGAGGAAGCCAGGGGACTGATGGCTCGCGGCAGCGGCTCAGGAAGGTGGAGCAGGCAGAGGTTGGGATTCTTCAACACTATGCTGCGCTGCAATCTCCCCCCAGAGACCCAGAAGGTGGTGGTGTTCCTCATCATGATGCTGCTCATCATCATCAATGTGGTGCTCATGTTCCTGCTGGCCTTCCAGTAGAGCGCACACACACAGACCAACACTCTCTCTCTCTCTCTCTCTCTCTCTCTCTCTCTCTCTCTTCCTCACACACACACACACACACCCACACATACACACACACACACACAAAAGACCAGATGAAGTCAAACACAGAAGGACCAAGAACCAGAGGAGGACTGCCCTGTTGATGAGCGGGGCTGCTGAGATTGATGGGGGTCCAACATTGCAGAAGCAGAACACAGGTACAACCAGGAGAAGAACCAACATCATTTTGTGTGAGAATGGATAAATTGTGTATATTTGTGTCATCAGAACCATGAGAGACACCACAGCTGTTTGTTGTATATGAGCTGTAAAGGGTGAGTTTGTCAGAATGTAGAAAAACATTGTTTTCTCTGCTACCCAAAGTGATTTGTATTAATGCAGATGGTTTGATTCGTCAGGTTTTCAGGTATCACTCTGTGATTTTAGTCACCCCAGTATAATGATGGTGATGCACTTCAGATTGTGATGCTTGAAGGTTTTGTTAGCTTAAGTTATTCTATGTTTTACTAGTTGTCAACAAATTCCATAAAAAGACCCAAACCAACAATTAGTCTGTCTCTTAATACCCTCTGACTTCCTTATCCCGTCTGTGGCTCTAAGCTCCAAGTCTATTGGTTCCAACTGAAGATGTCAGTCAAAAACTTCTCACATGGTTTCATTTGTAAAAAAAAAAAAAAAAAAGAGGACAATACTTTGATAAATCAGCTGGACAGTCCAGTCTTTATCTAGCATTATTCAAACAGGAGGACATGATGATGATGGGGACTATTTTCAGTGGCAGATCAATACACATTTGGTGTTAGAGGGAGCGTGTCAGGAAACATTCATGTGACTTTGGGCTTACTGATGTGTATTTAATAGATTTTTTTCACAATGGAGCTCTGGCACAAAGAAAAAAAATATATATCCAGCATGGGATACACACATGCGAATTGTTAGCAGAATTCATTTATTGTTGGGTAGCTTCTGCACATGGGATTTGTTGACAATTTTAACCATCCGAGTGAAAGAGCAACATCTCTTTCAGAAACAGTTTCCACTGTAAGTTTGGATGATCCACAGAACACACTTCGATATGGAGCACTTCTAGTTTGAGAAAATGGTTTTCTGGTGTGGACGATGTGACCCTTTGAGAAGCAGCAGTAATATAACAGAGAGCTTTCACATGATGTAACACTCTGTGGCATCTCAGCTCATAGATGATCATGGCTAATTGTGTTCTGAACATACAACTGTTTCAACTGAACACCATAGACAGGGCTATTTGTGTGCCGATTTGACCTGCCTATTTTATCATGTTTAATTTAGTGCCATGTATAATAATATACCATTAATGTAACACATGTAACATCATGTAATATCATTCAGCCTGTTAGTGAGTATGACATGACTCTGTTGTTGTACTGATGAAAGTAGTGCTGTGGACTAATGCCCATGATACTTTCTCAACATGTTTTATCTGCTGTTATTACCTACTACAATTGATTTGAAATAGCAGTCCTCATTCCTCTGACACAGGTGTTTGTTGTTCTATACGACTTTGCCATGATTATACTCAGTGTGTTAACATGCTCAGTTAGATCAAGCTACAGTTATAGCTTGAGTAGGCCAATCAATTGGACCACTGTCCTTGTCCCAGTATACAAGCACTGAGAGGAATCGATTTATCGACTGAGGTTTGTCTGGCTCCGCTACGATAGGTGACGATATGCCCCCTTTCAGTTTGTTAGTATTGGACCTTTTACCTATTACGTCACAGCCCAAACAATAGAGCATCATCCAGCTGTCCACCACTTTCTTGAATAGGTCGTCATTGTGTTTTCCCTCCATCTATGTATTTTAAAATATGTAACTCTGTCAGCTGACACAGCATGAACTGTGTTTCTTAAGAATACACAGCTCGGGATGTAGATTTCGCCATGTTGTTATTGGCTTCTTGTTCTGTTTGGGTCTGATTGACTGTATACATGTAGGAGTAATTTGACCCCCAATCGCATTATACGGGTGTGTTAGCCTAACTTTGAGAAATTCAGTTAAGTGTGATTTCACTCGCACTAACATGTTAACGTATATTTACAAAGTCCGTTTTTGGTTGGACTAACACAGTAAATCTGTTTTCTCTCATGTCATGTAAATGCATAATCTGTCAGTACTGTACAGCAACAATTTAATTTTTAAAAAAATATTATATACCTTTATTCATCCCGCGAGGGGAAATTCCAAGTTTTCACTCTGTTATACATACACACACAGGCCTGAAAATACCCACACACATGCACAAACAGGGCCTATACATGCATCAAATGGAGAGATGTCAGAGTGAGGGGGCTGCCCATAGTTAGGCGCCCCGAGCAGTTGGGGGGTCTGGTGCCTTGCTCAAGGGCACCTCGGCAGTGCCCAGGAGGTGAAGTGACACTGACACGTCTCCAGCCACCAGTCCACACTCTATATTTTGGTCCATTCCTTGAACCGGTGACCCTCCGGTTCCCAAGCCAAGTCCCTATGGACTGAGCTACTGCATCCGCTCTTTCTCCTCCACCTCTGCTGTCTCTCTCACCATCAAAAGAAAGCAGAGATGCAAAAAAAAAAAAAATGAGCTGAAAAAGAAGCCAAAAAAAGACATATGCAGCTACTTTATGAGGCTGAATTGGATTCAAAAAAGTCTTGGTTTAATGTGGGTTTCTTTAGAATTACATGACAAAGAAACAGTAGATGTGAAATCTCAACTTCTTCCCAGCTCATTGTTGGTGTCTTGAAATTGAGCACAGTTAACAGTGAAGTTTTGAAACATTAATGACGAGCTAGTAGGACATTTAGGGATTTGCAGTAAATAGCAGAAAATGTATTTGCTGTGTTGTTTCTCTACCAACAAAGACATTGTGTCTGTATGCCCTGCAGGAACTGGCCGGGTACACAGGAGGAGACGCCAGCTTCTTGAAGGAGGATTTTGAGCTGCAGATCAACAGACGGCTCTTCTGGGACTCGGTAAGACAGAAATGAGTCACTGTGAACCTTTTCAACATGATAAGCCTCTAAAAGATGCAGCCAGTCTTTCAGTGTTTTGTTATGGTGTTTTGTAGTTGCATTAAAGAACCACTAGTGGGCGACAAAGAGGCACTAAATTAAAGAAACTTTCCTGTTTCAGTGCCAGTTTGAGTGCATGCCTGTCAAGAATGGGCTGATTGCTCAGCATGTTGTATTGCTATTTGCAGCTTTCTCAAGAACTTCACAGTCAATACTGAGCAAAACACCAGGGCCCAAAACAACTATAGATTTATTGTGATGTCTAGATATGAAAAATATTGAATTATTTTGCTATTCTAACTCATTGTACATCAAAATAACATAAAAGGGCCCTTGAAGCCTTTAAAAATTACTTACTGTGTATTTGTGCTTCAGAGGAAAACATTATACTAAAATATTGCACATTATACCACATTTACCTCACTGAGACATGTTACTAGTTACACTGCAGACTCAGATTTTACTCACAAAATATAACAATGAAATTATGGTGCTTTTTTTTATTAAAGTATACAGTATTATATTCGAATTGAAAGCCCCACCATGCACAGACAGTAAGTGAATGTTACTACATTGTGCTGATGAGTTCTCGCTTTAACCTTTCATCATAAAGCTGTAGTTGGTAACTTTTTTAAAAATAACTTTTTGTCATATTTGTTGAAACTGACAGTAGTACATGCGACAGATAATGTTGAAATATCACATTCCTCCTTGTCTTCATAGTGTTCCTTGTGGCATTTGCAAGAATCCACCGAGCCTGAATGAAAATAACCAATCAGAGCAGAGGACTCTGGAACGCAGCTGTCAGTCATGTCAGTCACTGGTCGTGATCTGCAGTCAAACTGTCAACCTAAGCATCGCTGATCAAATATGAATCAAGATTCTGTTACTGCAGTGCCCATTCAAAAAACATATTTTAGTGTACTGTTTAGCTGTTAATAAGAAAGGTTGTGATCTGGCTCAGGGTTAATTTTGTAGATGTAACAAAAGTTTTTCATCAACGACCTGTTTCCATGACGAAAACGAGACAATGACGAGCTAAAATAGATCTTGATAATAAAAACTAGGACAAAATCTGTGTTGCAGACATGACTTGCAGGAATGACGAAAATGTTTGCAGAAAGGTTTATGGTTTGATGCTGTTTGACAGGCAGGTAGGAGGCTCAGTTATCTGTGAGTGTAGCCGTGCTGTAAGTTAACAGTCTGTACTCAGACCAGTTTTCTCTGACAGAGATGAAAGTTAAGTTGTAATCACCAATTCTGTTAGAGGACATGAATTTAAACCTCCAGACTAATGTTGCAGATTAAGAATTCAGGCTTTAATGAAGTTATTTTCATAAAACACCTGAACCTAAACCTGTCAAAAACTGCTGGAGAAATGATTGTAAGTATGGAGAAATTATTTGTAGTTGTATAAAAAAAAATGTCTACATGAAATTTGTATACAACCTGATTCAAATTTCTGACATGCATTCTCCTACATGATGACTAAAAGTTGACAAAAAGGTTTTAAATTTTCGTTTACTAAAACTACATTAAAACTATGAAGGATAAAAATGACTGAAATGAGACTAAAACTAACATTTTCATCTCAAGACTAAGACTGAATCTAAAATAGCTGTAAAAATCAATTCTGACCCAGCTGCCATGTTGGAAATAGTTGAGCCGAAACGAAGCACCACCCACCACCCACCGACCAACCTTTTCATTTTACAGCTAAACAGTACACTAAAATATGTTTCTGAAATCATTTGAGGAGAGAAATATGCAATGCAGTAACATAATCTTGATTCATATTTTATCAGCACTTGCTAGTTTGACTGCAGTTCATGAGCCATCATTGACATGATTGAAAACTGTGTTAGAGAGTCCACCCCTCTAAATGGTTGTTTTCATTAAGCTGCAGTTTGATTCTAGCAAGTGCCACTAAAAATTTGAATGCAGGACTTTTACTGTGTGGTATTGATAGTTTTCTACTAAAAGTTAAGAGTTTTCCCTCAGAAAAAGAAGTTTCGAGTACTTCTTTGACCACTGCCAGCACCAACATTCCCAGTCAGAGGAAGGGAGACAAGTGAAGCAAGACTGCATTTGCCTTGGGCCCCCAAATCACTTAATCCACCCCTGAAAAGCACACTCAAGTCGCAGCTACTTCCAGTCAGAAAACCTGTAAAATACACTAAGTGGGTAGATTAATGTAGTCACTATGCTTTGACAGAACCACCGCGGCTATAGAGTAGATCATGGATTTAATTAGCCGATGTATTCTGGGTGTTACAAGAGCACAGAGCACTGTTTGCTTGTTTATTCAGAGGTTGTTGATAGTGAATGTGTCCGCCGTCCAAAGTGCACCAAATTCGACAGTGCACATACTTGAGTTCCCAACCATACAACTTCCAAATGTGAAGAAGATCTTACATGTCTACAGAGATTGCTTGCTTTATATTTAGATTAGATAAAGGAAACAATTTGTGTCCCCTCAGGTCTTGTCTGCTTCTCTGTGGGGCGGGATGCTTTATCCCATCGGAGGACAGCCGTCCTGCATCGCTGACAGGTACATTTGATTTATCCAAGGGTAGCCACCTGGCTCTGACACACTCTGGCTGCTGTATGAGCCTTAAAATCCAAACATTTAAATCTTAAAGATGTATTTGATTACTAGCCTCTTAATGATAACCAAGGTTATCATTAGTAATGATAACCAAGGTTATCATTAAGAAGCGCTACATGTAAATGGAAGCATTCTTTTAATTTGTTATTTATAAAATATTTCCAGTTTTTTCCATAGTATTTTTGCTTTAACTTTGTGATATTAATGACCCTAATGTTTGAGAAAATTCTGTACTCTGATTGGATGATTCAGTGATACTCATGTTGTGTTCAGGTTCTACCTTGGAGGTCCCACCAGTGTACGAGGTTTTGGGATGTACAGCATTGGGCCACAAAGTGAAGGTAGAAACTCTTTAGACTGTCAATCATAGAAACCTTGAACTCAAGAAATTGCATAAGAAGAATATTTGAACAATAATCAGAAGTTCCTTAAATTGAGGCTATGGTTAAAGCATTATGTGTCAAAAATGATGGGGAGAAGGGAACAAACTGGTTTACTTTCCAAGACTATAAAACATGATAAGCAGCTCCTCACTTGGAAAAAGAAAACATTTTATCAACAATAAAGAAATGCATAAAAGAAGTAAACGACTGAAGAAGAGTACAAGCTGCAGCTGAGTGTGTTCGTCAAGTTCAGCAGCTTATCTTGGTTTGATACTCTCTTTCTCTGTCTCTGTTCTAGGTGACTATCTGGGTGGAGAGGCGTACTGGGCAGGTGGTGTACACCTCTACACTCCACTCCCCTTCAGACCAGGCAAGGGTGGCTTCGGAGACCTTTTTAGAACGCACTTCTTCCTCAATGCAGGCAACCTCTGCAACCTCAACTACGGTGGGTGGACTGAAAATATTACTAGATGCATGCAGTACCTGCTGAAATGATCAAAATACTCAATAGGTTTACATGACATTAGAGAAAATCGATTTATTGTGTTAGTCTGATTAAAACTGGACTTTTAAACTACATTTAAACATGTTAGTCGGACTGAAATGTGATTGGGAGTTGAATTCCTCCTGCATGTATACAGTCAATCGGACCCAAACTGGTTTGCCACCAGCTAATAGGGGTGGTAATCACCAGAGGATCCACGATACTTAAGTCATGATATAATCTTATTGTGATTTTAAATATGTTGCGATATGCTGAGTATTGTGATCAAATATATTGCACTATATTGCAATTTATTACCTTTTTTCAACTGTAAATCATGTCCCCAAGGGAAGAAAAACTTTGCCACTATCTTTTTTTATCTTAACAACTGATTGTATTATTCAAGTAGGCTACCTTAAGTTTAATTTGTATTTGTCTTACCAATTATTTATAAAAATAAAAAATCAATACTTGGCACTGTGTGTCAATATGATATTGCCACACAAAAATATCACGATACTATGCCGTATTGATTTTTTTTTTTTTTTACCCCCACCCCTACTAGCTATTTGTAGCTTACTTGGCTGTCAGTTGTTTGGTCTGTGATGTAATAGGTCAACAAGAAAAAGGTCCACTACTAACAAGCTAAAAGGGGGCATATCGCCAGCGGAGTTGAACATACTTCAGTCAATAAATAAATTCCCTTCTCGTGCTTGTATACTGGGACAAGGACAGTTAATGTACTGACTGTAATGTAGAAGACTGCTTCAGACTTATACATGCAGTGAACATAAAAATACAGAATAGAATAAAAAGTATATATTCTCATTTAACTTAGACACACTTCAGGAATTGTTTTAGTGCATTTTACCCACAAAAGTCTTATAAATGAATATGAGCTACTCAGAGAAGAGGCTGTATCAGAGAAACTTTCCTGTGTTTCAGATATGCCAGGTGGGTTGTAACATGTTGAGTGTTGTATGTGCAGGTGACGGTCCCCGGGCACACCTTCAGAAGCTAGCTGAGTGTATTCGCTGGTCGTACGGAGCGGGCATCGTGCTGCGGCTCGGGAACATTGCCAGACTGGAGCTCAACTACTGTGTGCCCATGGGAGTTCAGAGTGGAGACAGGTGCACACTGCTATTCACTATTACACCTGGGCCCAGTTGTTCACACGTAATCTGATCAGATTCAGGCTGTCGCATTGAATCTAATCTTGAAAATGGTTTGTTCAGAAGAAAAAAAGGATTCTGAAATCAGATTAGATCATGTTATCCAATCTTGGCTTTGATCTGGACTAAAGCTTCAGATTTTGTTATTAAAAACATTTTGATAGGATTGGGATACCTTTGATCCAAGAAATCAGGGTTATCCTGATCCCAGCATAAGGGTGGATTCAAGGTGGATTTCAGGGACAAAATGTAATAAAACTTTGAAACTGGTAATTTATATATCCATTTGTTTATATTTTGGACATAATTTTTTAACCATTACAGTGATAACGTAGACAAAGTAGACATTAGACTGCCTATTGAGCCTGTCAGTAATGTATTTTTCCAAATAGTATTTTGTCCCATAAGTCCCCCAAACAGCTGTCCGTATTAAAGAAAAATGATATAAAGGGTGTATTCCGAATTGCATAGTTTTTCTTAAAACTTTAAATAGGTAATGAAGCTGCCCTTAAAAAATATGTATTATTGCATGCAGTATGCAGGGATAATATTTGGACAAACTACTGTCTCATAACATTATGCCCTGAACTTTGACCCTCTTGCTTTTCTATCCACTACCATGGAGATAAAACAAACGCCATTTAATGAGTTTGCCAGAGACAGAGATCAAGCTGGAGAGCTCTGTTGTTGTTACTTTGCAATGTATGTAGTTTAGATTTAAAGTTAGAACTGCACAAATTGTAGATTCTAACATATTGTATTTGCGACAGTGAAATTACATCTGCAGTTCTCTGTCATTGTTATTTTTATAGTTATGTCCTATTGTTGTTTGTAATATTATACACTTAAACAATTGATATTCCTGTTATTACTATTCAACTCGTCATCAGTGACTTGAGATAATGACAGCTTTCAGTCAGCTCGATCAAGCCGTCATCTTTTTGCGGCTCAGTTGACGTGATGGATGGTCTGCCATGCAAAGGATTGTGGGTCAGAATGGCCAGAAAAGCATGCTGGCTTGTATGTTGCAGAATCGGACAAGATGATGAACATCCTGGTATTTTTTGCATACTACATTTGACATACTCTGCATTGGGACATACTACATCTTTTCTACTATTTAGTATGATAGTATGGGGATTGGAATGCACAGTAAGTTTCAAAAGCAAAGATCTCTGTTTCGTTCTCTTTGGTGGCACCTATGGTGATAAGCAGAAATTGCAGTACGTATATTGGCTAACTTGAAACCAAGCTGGTGAATTTATTTATATAAGACATCCAGTTCCTAACACTGCAAATACAAGGGTTTTCATTACTACTACTAAGCAGGGTACATAACTCCTTGAGATCAGGTGGAGAGATCCACTTCCTGTCAGTAGGAAATCCAGGAGGAGGAAGGTTATTTAAGTGTGGGAGTGGCCTATTTCAATCCCTTTGTTTGAGATCATGCTGCGAGTGGGTTTGCCAATTTGTAAATTTATTTAGCTCCTTTAACTTTAGCTTATTTTGTAGTAATACTATGTAGCATGAGAAATAGAGTATGGTTAATGTGCTAGGAAAGCCCTGTTTCTACCTGGAGCTCGCATGTACGGAGCCTGGGTTTGGTTAAAGGTGACAGTGCTGTGTGGGCTGAGAAAGCCATGTATAAGTCAGGTAAAAGAGGTTATTGGGTTGGTGTAGGTAGCAGTGAGACCTGGCATTAGGGGGGTGTCTCTGGGACGCCAGAGATCAC
>JAPZEB010000013.1:27295177-27306640 GCA_029783705.1 Chaetodon striatus | reverse complement strand
CTGTTGCCTTTCTATCATCTTGAACCAGTCTGGCCATTCTCCTCTGACCTCTGACCTCTGGCATCAACACTGGATATCGTCTCTTTTTGGGACCATCCTCTGTAAACCCTAGAGATGGTTGTTCCAGCCCGTCTGGCACCAACAACCATGCCACGTTCAAAGTCACTTCAATCACCTTTCTTCATCATTTTGATGCTCTGTTTGAACTTCAGCAGCTCGTCTTCACCATGTCGACATGACTAAATGTAAATGAGTCTCTGCCACGTGATTGGATGATTAGCTGCAGTGTTAGCATTAATGAGCAGTTGAACAGATGTACCTAATAAAGTGGCTGATGGGTGTATCTACTCACCAGAAGATGACCTGTTTCCATTTAGGATAACTCTGCAACTTTCTACTAATGCCGCTCTCAGGCTAAAATATTTTTTTCCCGCATGTACCCTCTAATCATGAGCAGAACACACTGATGTACCTAAATAAAAAACGCTAGCCAACATTCTTCATATATATCTTTTATTGTTGCACTAATCTCTTCAATACTTGCACGAGGAATACAAAGTAAAAAGCCCCCGCATATAGTCAGAAATAGCCCAATAAACCCAGGAAACCATGGGAGGGAGGGACTTCTTCACAGAATGTTAAAACATCAGCAAGCAATCCTTGAGATCTGTAAGCTATAATTTAACAATGAAGCATACAAACATAAAATGTAAAACAATGCTGTTTAAGGTCAGTTGAATCAAAGGTCAAGAAAGTACCAAGCTCTTAGAAGCTGCTTTTCAGAGTAGCTGGAAATATCAAGGCTTTGTAAATAATGATCATCATTTCTTTATTAAAATCATCAAGTACCAGTAAAGGAAGCCACAAAGAAAAGTGCTTAAAGATGAATTCTACCCCGTGATTGTCCCGTTACATAGAATTTGAAAAAACTGCTTGAAGTTGGAAGATAAAGTCAGAATTTGATTGAACGTTAACAAGAGGTACATGTAAAGATATTGTGGCTTCACAGTAAGCAAACATTCACTTTATGGTTTATTGCATAAAAAATACAATATTATCATTCATGGAATTTCCAGAGCACTGAGATTTCAGACAATGGCTGTCCACTTTTCACATGGTGCTGTTGGTCCTGTAGTTTTAAGCTCTGTGACGGCACTGTTTAGAAACACCTGCACTTATTGGATTGTCGTACTGTTGTTGATTCAGCATAATGTGGCGCTAGTTCAGGGTAAACCTTTGTGTGCTGAAGTGTGTCAGTCACTCAGGGAGTGACCAAATGAAAAATGAAATGTACATTTCTATTCACTGTCAACACAATGTTGACGTTCCCTATGTGAATTATTTTATGTTCTGAAGGTGAATTATAATTTTCCAGTGAAAGGCATGGGTATATGATAGTTTATATATTGTGCTGTCCAGCTCACCTTGAAATATTATTTTGCAGCAAAAAAGCATAGTACGAAAATACAATTAATATACACTTAGCAATGTAGCATTTGCTTTATCAAGACATACAATAACATCAAAATATGTTTCAAATCTGAATTACATTTATGTCAAGAAAAGCTTAGCAAAGAGTAGACTCAATGATACAATTGTCTAACATTCAGGCATCTCAGCAAAAAACGACTTATAATTTACTGTCAGCAAATTATCATCTTGTATATAAAGGAAAGGTTCCGATTTTTTTTTCATCTATTTTAATAAAATATTCAAATGTCATATGTATATTAAAAGACTTCGCTGTAATCATTCCTCCTATCCATAATGGCCTGAAACAATCTTTTCATAGTTTCCACTCTGTAATGGATGAGATTCAAACACCACAGTCCCTCTGTGTAAAAATGCATTCCTATGTTCAGCTGAGACTAATATGAGGTTCGCCTCCTCTGCTCTGTGTCTCCTTGCTAGGCTGCAGCAGAGGAATACTTCTGAAGCCCTTGCGAGCAGATTTGCTGTTGGTGTTGTGTCGAAGTATGTTTCAGTTTGGTTCCCTTTGAAAGCAGCACTTATCATAACGTTCACGTTTCCAATGGATCCAATGACTATGAGTGATATGAAAAGTGTTGCTCATGGGGGTAAATCCACAGAGAAACATCAGCAGCTCTGCAGTTCCCTGCAGCTGTACAGAATTTTTTTTCATCTTTGAGCTCATTGCTCATTACTCTTCTGTTCAGTTTCTGCACACTCATTAACCTCATTTCCCACAGCAACAGGCAGAAGGCTCTGATAAACCCAATCTAAACTACCTGCCAATCACCTAACACGCGAGAGATAAAGTTAAATACCAGCTAAAAAGAGTTAAATGTGTTTCTTATGATTTAGTGGAGACCAAACCAAAGCAAAAAAGAGAGCGAATGTTGGACCTCTGGGGTCGTACTCACAAAGCCCTCACAAAGATTCTTTGAATTGTGACATTTTCTTAGAATTTCCCCTTAAAGTTAAGACTAGTTCCCAGTGAAGACAACAGCTGTTCGCAAAGTGTCTTAGCCCTTAATAGAGCTACTAAGTTGAAAACATGTTGGGAGTAGAGAGGAGGACTTTGAAGAGGCTTAAGAGTTTCTTAAGCAGAGGAGAAAATGACAGAAAGATGAAGAGGTTGGAGAAATATTCTCCAAACACTGGATGACAGTGAGAAAATAGATCATAAAGGGATGATATTTGTGGTCAATCTCATTAGGGGTACGCACACATTTCACGCCCAACGCAATAACGCTATAATGCCAGAAATAATATGAGCACATTACTAAGATATTTGGAAAACTGGATAAAAGCAACAGTGCAGCAGTGATGAGTTGAGTCTGTCTCAGCCTGCCATCAGCAGAGTGATCACATGAACAATGACGTCACTTTCACAGTCTCATATTGTGATGCAGTTCATTTCATATCCACTGGGTGTCCTCACACCTTGCAGGCTCAGAAAAGGGCGTGTCCATGACAACCTATCACATCTGTTAAAGGAATGCTCACATCTAGCTACAGGTCGACCACACCTTCTCTCTCAGGTTAAAGTCTCTGTCCCTTCCTCGCTCAGAGTTGCTCTGAGAATTTTTCCAAATCACTTCTAAGCTAGGACTCCTTACTAAAAAAAGTTAGCCTACTTTAGGAGCTCTGTGAGTGTTCTCAGAATGTTTGTGAATACAACCCCTGGTGGACACAAACACAACTTCAAATCGATGATACTGTTGCTCTGTTTCTGCCATCCCAGTCGTCCTAATAAATGTTGGCATTATTTTTTTCTCCAAACGCGACGTGTGTAACATTTGTACTTTGTGGATATAATGACACTATATGTTTCTTTATTTTTCAGAAAGAGCATGGTTAATGTGGTGATGTTTGGGCACAAAAACACCTTATTTTGGTGAGGAAAAGATCTTGTTCTAGCTTAAAATAACTGGTTTTGGCGCCACAAACCCTGTAGCCAATGTGTTGCCAATGAACATCTGCTTTTGTTATTTGTTGGTGTCAAATAGTGGTCCGCAGCTTGGCAGCAGTCTCATGTGAGTAGTTATAGCTGCAGCTGGGGCAGCTACATGACCCACGCATCTTTACCTACACATCAGTCCATGGGAAACCCAGTTCGCTCCACGGCCCAGAGGCTGAAGCCCCAATGAAAATGTTAAGTTAGCGATTGGCTAGCTATAAAGTGTTAGGTCAAAAGAGAGGTGGTTAAGGTTAGGGTAAGGGTAATGGGAACGTAACTTCACGTTACTTATAAAGTCACCACATCTTTATGTATAATGGATTATAAAGTAGATTACTGCTACATGTAGACTCATATTTGTTCACTTAATTGTGGTGGGCGTTGTTTGTAGGGGCGTGTAGTGTACGCAATGTGTCTGCAGTTACACGGTCTCGTCTCATGTAGCTTTCACGTGTCGCCATCCCTACCTCCTCCTGATTAGAAACTCTACTCATCTACATGTAATCTGAAAAGCATCTTTTTAGAAAGGTTGATATGATGGATTTGAAATGTACAAATATAACATATACGTGGTTTGTAGAAACATACAATGCCAACATTTTGCTCTGGTGACTGGGCTGGTGTCTGCTGGATGGTGAATAGGTAACTGTTTACTGGTGAAGGTTATAAGATGTTAATGTTTTATTACTAGGTTTATATGCAGCTTTAATCTCGGCACAATCTTAACCCTAACTCCAACAAGTCATCTTGTCGTCAGCAACTCTCATATCCATCTTTATGCTGACGATACTATTGTCTATACATCCAGCTCCTCTCTTACCACTGCCTTATCTGAGCTACAAATTAGCTTTAGCAATATTCAGCATGCCTTCTCTGATCCTCATTTAACGCTGAACATAAACAAAATGATCTTCAATAGACTGGACGGCTCAGGGATTCAGTTTATCAACTGCTATAAGTACCTTGGTGTTTGGCTTGAATGCTTGCTCTCTTTCGAAACCCATATTAGTTCTCTGCTCTAAAATATCAAATCCAGAATAGGTTTTGTCTACTGTAACAAATCCTCACTAACACACTCCGCTAAACAACTTTTGGTTAAAATGACAGTCCTTCCTATTCTAGACTATGGACTACGGTGACGTAATATATAGGTCTGCTGCTAAAACCCTCCTGCATAAACTGGATACTATTTACCATACTGTCATTCGTTTTGTTACCACAGCCCCCTTCAACACTCATCACGGCAGCCTTAATTCCCCTGTAAACCGGCGCTCTCTTAACTCTCGCAGACAAACACACTGGGGTCTGTTGATCTATAAATTTCTAATTGGTAAAAAAAAAGAAGAAAACGCAGTATCTTCGCTCAGTACTCAGTATTCATAACACTAGTCATGCTCTTCGTTCCAGTAGCTCCATCAACCTGCTCATCCCCAAAGTCCGTACTACTTTTGGCCGTTCATCATTTCAGTTTTCTGCAGCGAATGATTGGAACAACTTGCAACAGACATTAAAACTCAGTTCACTCACATCACACTCATCTTTGAAAAATCTAGTGAGGGAAACAGTCTGTGATAGCTGCGCCTGTTTTTAGTTATTTTTCATCTATTTATGTTATCATTCAATCTGTTATGATTGTTCTGTTTTTGTATTGTTTGTGGATGTAACCCTTTTTATGTCTGTCCTGTCTTTTGTGCTGCTCCTGTCCAGGTCGACGTTGTAAATGAGAATTGGTTCTCAGCCAACTTACCTGCTTAAATAATTGCTACATAAATAAAATAAAAATAAAATCTTTGTGGCATCACATCGTGCCCTAGTGATAACTTCAATTATGCCCAATACTTAGAGGGCAGTGCTATAGAAGAAAACACAAAGGAGGAACATACTTCAACACAAGACCAACATACAACACAACCAGCAGCTTATGCTTGTGATAAACCTGCACTTCACCACCACTGGATTTTTTCTAACTCACTGCTGAAGCCTACATAAAGCATTTGAGTACTGTATTAAGATAGGCTTGTCCTTCACTTGTATCTTCATAAAAAAGGCCAAATGCTGTTTTCTTCCACTGGCAATTTTTGAGATTCAGTGATTGTGGATTAGATCTTTTAAACAGTTCCTCAATAGGCAAGTAATAATCCACAAAGAGGCATGAAGTTATAGAAAATTATTGCATGACACAAAAGCTGATAACCTGGGTTTGCCTCTCTTTTATACCATCACCACCTGCCACAGTTCAAAATATCAGTATAGTTTATTCATAATAAATTTAAATGGAAACTGTGTGTTGGCACCATCCATGTCAATATTGTAATAAACCTTACTTTACTACTCCAGCAAGTTGTAAAAGCTGTAGCCTAGTAAGAGCTGAAACCAGCAGCCTTCCAGCTATGAGTGTCAATTAAAAAATGATGAGGACATTTCAGTGCCGCGTGGGTATCTAAAGATAATGCACATCCTCTGGCCAGAATCAAGTGTTATTTATGTCCACGGTACAGTGTAATACTGTGTGTGAGTTCTCTATTGACTTATTCCAAAGTAATGTGGCCACAAACATTCTCATTGTCTTAGTTTTGCCCAAAGCATCACAGAAGCAGAGAGTTTAGGTTATGTCACAAGATGAAACAAACAATTGCAACACTGCATTTCACTTGAATGGGTATAACACTGACAATCAATGCCCTTAAATGGCAAACTTTTGACTTGATCCTCTTTAGTCGTTTTTTGTAAACTCGCCCGCCTCCCAGCGCAGAGCCATGGCACTCTTGCGTCTTCCTCCTGTGTAGACCTCTGGAAACTGAGAAAGACAGCTGATTGTTTACCTGCTTTCAAAGCACTTCCTCCACCTCCACCTCCTTTACTTTCACCTCCTCTCTCAGGTTATTAGACTGAAGATGGGATAAGTAAATCAATGTCAATGTTATGAACATGGCGTGGTAATATTGCTGTAATTTTGCTATAATTCTGTCTTCTGAGTTTTTTTGTAAATTAAGACAGGGTACTGTCAACAGAAGTCTACAAATTTAAATTTTGAATGAATATTTTTTTATTTGGCGTAACACAAAAAAAAGGCATTTTAATTTTTTTTTATGATTGTATCTGTAAAGTAAGATTTTCAAAAAGGAAATATTTGAGTGAGAGCTTACTCTGTGATCACAGGACAGAGCGGAGCGATCCATCCTGTAGGCTGTTTTCATTGGTGATGATGGAGAGGACTTGCACTTCACTGGTACATCAACTAATAAAGACCAAAGATCACCGTTAGCTTAAACACAAAGAGGTTGAATGACGAAAAAAAGTACATGTACAGAGTGTTGTAAATAACGTATTGTTCTGTGGTCAGTATTTTGCTGACATACCTGAATTGTCAAACGCCAAAGTGTCCATGTGATTTGACAATATCCTTTCTGTATTGAACCTGTCTTTGCCATATAGATTCGCCCTCTCCTTCCTCAGCTCATCCTCCCTCTGCTTCACCATCTTTATTTCTTCATCCACCAGTGACATTGTGCTTCTTGAACGCAGCTTGAAAAAGGGGTTGTTCAGGAACATTTTTTCCTGGGGCTGCTCACTGGCTTTATTGAGTGAGAACTCCGAGGTACTGCGAATAATCAGATTGGATGTCTCTAGGATGATGAGGTTGGAGCTGTTGTCCTCGGAGCACCACTCACGGGACTGAGCTGCCACACTGTCTTTGTCACGTCTGGGGCTGGAGGTGAAATCATTGCTAGGGTCGAGAATGATAACGTTGTTTGCTGATAATTCATGTTTCAGTGGTTCCTTAGTGGGTGAGGAGGTGATGATGAATGATGGTGTCAGTGGAGTGCTTATGGATCTAGGCATACTTCGTGATGGAACACAATCAGTTGATTTGCCCATCCTGGAGAGGCCCCTCTCTCTCTTGAAGTTTTCCTCCCTCTCCATTGATATGCGAATCTCCCTCTCTACTGGTGTTTCTGGATCATCGTAAGGAGACCTGTAACTGGAATCATCCAAGCCAGAATCCTCTGAGCAAGGGCTGAATTGGGTGTGAGGATAATCGCCAACTAGATTCAAGTTCTCCAGATCGTGTGCTTTCTTGTGAGTTCTTTCAATGTTGCGGACAGGGGTGTACATGAAGCTGTGGCTGCCATGGAAGCTGGGCTGCTTGGTTGTAGGTAAGACAATCTTGTTCATGGTTTGCTCTTCCATTTCCCGCCACTGTTTACGAGCCAGCTGGAAGTCCACGTGCTCTGTGCTAACATTCTCACTCATGGTCTCTTGTATCACACAGAAGTCTTTAGGCAGCTTCTTGTTAGAATCTGCGCTGATGTGCTTTTGGTGGTTGGCTTGGTTATGATTGGCATCTCTGCCATTTTCACTGTCATCTTCAGAGATTTTGGACAAACCTTGAAGGCCTAAAGGGTTGTATTTAACCTCTTGTGGAGGCGTAGGAAAGGATATTATATCTTCGGGTTGTTCCAGAACTTCCTCCACTTGTGGAACCTCAAAACGGACCTCTTCAAAGTTGCTGTTGTCTTGTTCCTCAAAGTCTGTCACCTCAACTTTCTGCACAAAGAGCTCCTGGGCGCTAAGCTGAAGACTGTCCAAATATGAGTCATCGTCTTCTTTATTTATAGAAGAAGAGAATATTGTTCTCCATTTTTCATCTGTCTCACTGTCTGAGGAAGCTGCTGCAATCTCAACTCTTAAGCATTCGTCCATTTCATCAGGCTCAAGCTCATGGCAGAATTCATTGGAGACATCTGACATTGCGTCTTCTCTAATACGCTGCTCAAACATCGATTCCTCTGTAATAGGAGGTTCAAACAGGATGTCATGGGCCTCTGCCACATTTTGATAATCATCATCTTTGAGATTCAGCTCATTATCCTCAGCCTCAGGCTCCGGCTCAGGGTATAACTCTAGCTCAGGGTATTGCTCCGGCTCAGGGTACTGGTCTGGTTCAGCATCATGTTCTGGTTCAGGGTAGTGCCCTAGCTCAAGGTCTTCCTCTTGCTCAGGGTACTGCCCCAGAGCAGGGTACTGCTCTGGGTCAGGACATTGCTCTGGTTCAGGGTACTGCCCCAGATCAGGGTATTGCTCTGGCTCAGGTTCTTGCTCTGGCACTGGCTCTGGCTCAGGACAGTGCTCTGGTTCAGGGTCTTGCTCTGGTTCAGGACACTGCTCTGGTTCAGGGTCTTGTTCTGGGTCAGGACACTGCTCTGGTTCAGGGACTTGTTTTTGCTCAGAATCAGACATGTCCTGCCTCTTACAGTGAGCGTCATTCTCATAAACACTGTCAGCACTGGAGGGTGTGTCGGACACAGATGAGGTGATTGACTCATTCCTGTTGAGCTCTTCATGCCCTGATTCTAATATCAAAGCCTCCTTTTGATCTTGACAAGGCATTTCAGTGCAAACACTGGTCTCAGAGCAGTCAGGCCTGTCAATCTCAATTGTGCCAGTTGGCAGGTCAGTTAATAACTTGCCAGTTTCCCCCGGGAAATCTGATGAGTCCATCTCCAAACAAACTTGCTCATCATCTGCACTGAAATCCTTTCCCTGATCAAGTGAATCAGCCACAGCAACCTCTACTACACAGTCCATCGCCAGCTCTGATTGCTCAGTGGTTTCCATGGTGACGGAGAAGGAGTTGTTATTCTCAGTTGTGCTGCAACCTTCGTTCAGGTCTTTTCCATCTGCCTCTCTATCCACCAAGGTAGCTTTCTGAAAAGAAAAAAAAATAGAGAATAAAGAAAATAGACTTTCATCTTCTGGGAGGGAGAAAGAGAGCTGTACCTGAGGAAAATGCAGAGCTGAGTTGGGAATCAATAGCAGCATTTTCACTGCAGCCTTCACCCCAACATTATTTGCAGTTTCTTAAACCTTGTCTTCTTCCAGTGTCTCTGGGTTTTAAAATGTCAGTAACACTTTGTATAACAGTCGTGTCTGGAATGCAATATAAGCACATTATAATGCATTCATAAGGCCTCAATAAAGTGTTCATAGTTATGCATGATGACTTATAGCAAGGTTTATAAAGTACTGTAAGTGGTGTACGTAATGTGTAAGTTCAGCATGTTAATGCTTTACACCTCTACACCAAAGTGAATCTGAGTTCTTTGTTGCACAGCACATTATGGACCGAATCACAATGTTTATAGACAAAAACTTTCAGGTAGCACTGAGCAGGAAATTAGTTACTTTTAACCCACCAAAAAAGTCACGATCAGTTTAAGTGTACACCATATTTGGAATATTTTCACCTCTTTATGTCGCCGTCCAATTTTTCCGATGGATAACTGAGGCCATTATATCAAAGCCACCAGACTCTGCTGAAAAAAACAATAATTTTGCATAGCAGAGCAAAAATTAAGTTATAGCATAAACTCACACCGATACTTTATTTTTAGGTGTCTAAAATACATTTTGCTGCGGCCCTGTCTATAACAGCACACTGTTTACCTGCCATGCCGGTACATTTGCCGGTAGACATAATAACAAAGCAACAAAGTAGATAAAATAAAAACACAGCAGAAACATCAGATAGGTCGGACCACTGTGTTTTACTACATATCTTTAAACGTTACAGCTACAGCTGAAAATTATGAGAGAAATCGACAAGTTTGCTGATTTTACATGTCTCCACAATTCTACTTGAAAGTGACTGTTGTTAGAGCAGCATCACAGTAATCCTGTCTGTAACTACCGTACCTTTAGCCAGTTATTAAGACACATAGAAACCTGCTCGAACATAGCTCATCAGACTATAAATTCTATGCTTGTGAAATGAATAAAGTCTTATTAACATCAATAATATGCTATAGCAGGACTTTGTGAACTTTAGATAAAGTGACAGCACAGACAGACAGTGAAGCAGAATGCTGCTGTAGGTGAGCATGTGAGCTCAGCAGCCTGTTCTCTTTCCAAAGTCGTTAACTACCGCAGCTTTGTCAGTGATTTCAGCGTCAGACACCTGATGCCAAAAGCCACCTTTAGTGACAGTATGATAAGCTGTTGGGCAGTGTCAGTTGGTAACCTGGAACCTTTAGCTGTGTTATGATACTCCGTATGATACGCAGCAGGACAGCGTCAGGTTGAAATGCTGCCAGTTATGACATAACATGAGGAGCAGGGGAGTCTGTAAAGGGTGGGCAGAAGGGGTGACTAATGGTTCCAACAAACCCTGGACTCTCACCTGGGAGGTCGGTGTTCACTTCCCATAGAGTCAAACCATGATGTTTTGTTTTTTTTTAACCCAACATGTACTTATGTTGACATCCTGTCATTGGTAGTAGCATCCTGGAATGTCAACAGTAGACGAAGAAGGATACCTAGACTGTAACACGTAGATATGAAAGGCCACTGTGGCGACGTGTGACGACACCATGGCTCAGCCATCCTACAGAGAGCAAATAAAAGATTTAAAAAGAAAATCAGTGGAATCCCAGTTGAAGGCTTTTGTCCACTGGTGAGGAAAGGTTGCTAAGAGTTACCTAGCTTTTCAATAATTATGAACGGCATATTACCTACTGTCATCCAACAGATGACATTTTTTTGTACTTTCTTTATTTTAGCCATATTTAACCAGCTAGGTACCGTTTAGATCAATAAACAAGAGATCTGTCCAAGACAGCAGCACACAAAAAGTTACAGCCAAACGAACACAAAATAAAAACAGCCAGACTAATTTAGGCAACAACCCATCATTACGTTTAACAACAAGCTAGCTAGTCTGGTGTAAAATCATAATGTCTCTGTCAAACTCTCTGGCTGCACGGTGCAGACGGTGGAGACAGAAGCCAGTTAGCTGTCCCACTTCCATGTCTTTAAAAAACTAAACTCAATTTGAAATCATGTTTAGATCTCCCACGCCGCGGCTCTGATAATTCATTTAAATAAATCTGAAATGCAGTTTGGTGATGCACATTTCTTGAGCCAAGAGTGCAGAGGAGGAGAGGAGGAACGCAAAGCTGCAGTCTCTGCAGGCGTCCGTTCTCTGGGATTCGTCATGAATATTTAAAGCTCATTCAGAGGATCATTTTAAGTATTAGTAC
>JAPZEB010000013.1:27204267-27218398 GCA_029783705.1 Chaetodon striatus | reverse complement strand
CCCCCCCCCAGCCTGAAGAATGAGACCTGACTATCTGGTCCTTTCACTCTTTCTCTCATCACCCACCAGTGTCTCTCTATAATCTCACCTCTGTCAATCTGTCAACAGCCTGGACTGCACAAAAACTGATTCATAGATGTTTACAGTGAAGCAAAGAGGTATAAAACACGAGATACAAAAGACAGTGGTCTCATTCTGACCTTTTAAACACGCCCGGCTCTCACAAACACATCTTTGCTCTGACGGTTCGGCTGTATTATTATTATTGATCCGCCTGAAGTGGAACAGCTGGAGGCAGAAGGACAAAAAGGAAAAGCTGTTTTCTTCATTCCTGATGTTTGTCACCTGCTGGTGCACGTTCTGTTGTGAGCATGCAAGGATTACTGAGCAGGCCCACAGGGCACAGGCCCCAGGGACCAAAGTGTAAAGGGGGCCTCCTGGCCCTCAGATTAAAACAGAAAGAGATTTCAAATGACGACAAAGATTGGCAAAACATTACCTCAGTGAGACACAAAACAAGGGGCACCAAACCACAAAAAATGACTGAAAAAGAGGCCATAAAGTCTGTGTGTCTTGATCCACCCCTGGTTGTGAGCCTCAGGATGCAGCTCCTCGACTGGGTCCCTCGTTCTTTTACACTGAACTCTGTTTCTGTGCGCTCATTTAAAGAAATATTCTACTAAAAATGTTTGGCTTCACTCAGTTATGATCTTTTGTGTGCCATCAAATAAATAATGCATTTCAGCTCATGGTTTTACAGCAACTATCAAAGTTGCAGCTTCTTTCTGGTCTGTATCGACTCAAATCCAAACTAGGTTTCCTTCAGGACAACAGGATGAAACAGCAAGAAAGCGTGTACACAGCATGTATAGAAAAGACAGCTGAAAAAGTTTCATAGCAAGTTTCAGACCCATGATACACAAAACAAAAGTTAAAAAAAAACCAGACCACATAGTCGACAGCCATGCTAGCAGCTCTGTGGTGCTTTGAGCTAAATGCTAATGCCAGCATGCTCGCAAAGTTCAAAACATGCTGATGTTTATCAAGTAATATATACCAGGTTCATTTTAATTTGTATCGCTAACTAAACACAAAGTGCAGCTGAGGCTGATGGGAGTGTTTGCATCATGTTTGGATAATGACTGTAACAAATTTCATGACAATCCATCCCATAGTTGTTGAGAATTTAACTATAAACCACATGTTAACCCCAAGGTGGCAAGAGACAAAAAGTCAGAATGTCACCATAGTCGGTAGGATTCATCCTCTGGGGAACATGAATATCTGTACAAATTTTCATGTCAGTCAATCCAATAGTTGTTGACATAGTTAAACCAAAGAAGTGTACAGACCGACACCAACAGCCACCTGCACGTGTGTAGAGGTGCGCTAGATTGATAGGAGGGGATTTAATCGTGTCAGTGCGTCCGTGTCAGTGTGTGTGAAGCTTTAGCAGGATGACAGTGTTTCAGTTAGCACAGCGACTGTGGCTCCGTCTCCGTATGTTGATTTAACCTAATTTATTTCTGACACATTGTGTACAAATCCAGGATTTCTCCCTCTCTGAGGTTTGAAGTAAATCACTGACAGCGTCTGGATTCATTTCCTCTCTGACAACAAGGACATGTAAGCAAGATTAACTGGCTCAGTGAATTCAACTACTGGGGATAATGATCCTAACACTCTAACACACACACACACACACACACACACAGACACAGACACAGACACAGACACACACAGAAAGCATAACTTAGCGTAGACTAGCAGCAATACCAAACACTGTCTGTCTAATGTAACTCAAAGCCATGTCAGATGAATTTAATTTTAATTTATTCATTACTATATGCTAACAAAACAAAACTAAACTACTTTCATAAAAACACAATGAAACAAATTAAAGGATCAAACCTCGAGAGCAGGACAGTAGGCCTTTATGTCCAGAGCTACGATGTTGTGGTGCAGCGAGAGGACAAATGTAAGGCAGGATGCCAGCAGCTCATCTTTGTACTGCTTCATTCTCACACACACCTGGTGGGAAACCACATGTCACGCACATGTCCTGCATATTAAGTTCAGCAGTGATGCTCCATTTTAGTTTCTAACCTTCCCCGGATATATTGTAAAGAGAAGCTACCTCTTTTCCAAACTTAGAGAAGAGTGCAAAACAAGCACTTTTCACTGTGTCACTCTGGGGGGATGTGGAGCCTCTCAGGCCAACGCCCTGTTCAGAATCAGAGGAATAATAGCAATGTTACTCACATTAAATACATACAAGTGATTAAAATCTGAGTTTGGTTTGCTGTTATTCCATACCTAATGTCTAAGCTTACATGACGTTCATTCTTTTTGTTGACCTTGCCACTTTCCCAAAGCCTGAAGTAGTAAACAGACTTGCACTTGTATAGCTCTATCTAGTCTTCCAACAACTCAAAGCGCTTTTTTTACGCTACGAGTCACATTCATCCATTCACACACATTCGTACACTGGTGGCCGAGGCTGCCCTACAAGATACCACCTGCTTACACACTCACACACCGATGGAACAGCCATCGGGAGCAGTTTGGGGTTCAGTATCTTGCTAAAGGATACTGTGACATGTGGACTGGAGGAGCCTGGGATCAAATGGCTTATCTTCTGATTAGTGGACGACGCGCTCTACCTTCCAAGCCACAGAAGATACAGTAAGTGCTCTAAATATGCCACGTAAAATATGAGAATATGCTATACCTGTAACATTATCCATTGGTAGAGTTCTGACCTGCCCACATAATACTTCAAATGTCCTGACATGGCAAAAACAACAAATAGGAAAACAAAAAAAAATGCTTTGAACTAGAAGTATTACCTGGTAGTACTTGATTCTCTTGGCAATTTTCATGGTGACAGAAAGCAGCTTGTAGAAGCCACTGACAAGTGGATTTCGTATGGAGTGGAGGATAAGTTCATGGCTTAAGGGATACATCCAGGACTGAAAATACTCCACATGTTTCTTCAGCAACAACTCACTGCGAGAAAAGGAGAAAATTGTTTACTGAGACTGACATTTTAAATGCTTCAATGAACTATAAACGTGGTAGATTACCAAGTATGTTCAATTTAAGTCGTATAACAATGAGGCAGTCTGCAGGTTTCACTAAGTTAAATTTAACCCTTTTAAAGACCTTTGTAGTGTCTGGTAAACTCATGTGTTGTCTCTAATACCTGCAGAAGTCAACCAGGTTGATGAAGGCAGTGAAATCTTTGATCTTATTGGGCAACAAATGAGCTGTTGGGTCAGAGGAGGGGAGGACGTGGGCTGCATCATCTGGAGCCTGACAGAGAAGGAGGAAAGTGTCACGGATTAGGGCTCAACAGATAGGTAAACTGAATCACGATTAAACTGATGCTGCTACTAACAAGGAGACAAAAGCTTTTACAGTTTCATGCCATCCAAAAAAATGTTCTTATTCACGGTAATAAAACTAAGAAAAGACTGAAACAATATCAACATATCTGGCACAATAGTCAACCCAACTGTGCACCTGCCAACAACCTTTTATGGATGTAAATGAAGCACATCAAAGTGGGACCTGAGAGTGAGACCTCACCTCTTCTCCCGTCGTCACTTTCTGCACAGACAAGTCCAATTTTTCCACAATTCGGAGAATTGATTTCACCAACTCGTCATAAAGCAGACGGCTCAAAGGTATGAGAGCAGCGTTCTGATTCTCAAAAGCTCCGTCCAAAAATCCTGAATCCTGCAGGGGGCGACACAAATGTAACAAGGACATGAAATAAAATGTGTGGCCTGTTGAAAGGACTTAAAATACATGGGGACATTTTCTGCCCACAAATGGATGTAAGCAATAAAAAAACATCTGCAACATAACCAGCAGAGTGGAGGAGACAGTCTGTCTAATCATACAATGTACCTGTAAGAACCACTTAAGTGCACATGTCAAAAGGAGATTGTCGACAACATTGTGTGTGAACATGAAGTTTGTGTTGGTTTATAACTGCATTATGCAGTGTTAACATGTACTTTAACAGGTAATATGGTAAGAATATATAGATCATCGAGTCGATAGTGGACCATATGAGATGTAATTTTGGAAGGATTTGGCCTGTTATTTTGTGTCTCGTGTGAGTACTGGATCATCACAAAAAGAGACGAGACACAACTGAGAAACCTTGCAGACTAAATAGCCTAGGAACTTTGGTATGTTGACACAGACACTATAGTACTGAAATATTTGCAATTCAAAACTGTACATGCAAAACCCTGGAAGCACTGTTGTACTTTTTTTTTTATTTACAGTATGTAGCCACGGACATTCAAAGTAGTTTCACAGGGGTAGAGTAAGTGGTACATAATGATATGAAAATAGAGTTATTGGCAGTATTTAGGAGATGTATAATGCTGTCTTCAAAGGGGATGCTAAAAGGCTATAAAGTTAGGTTAAATAACAGGCTGTACCAAGCAAATCTGCTGAAATTAACTGAGCAAATTCTACATTTAACAAAACATAACAAAGCTGTACCTTCAGCAGATCACAGTCCAAAAGACTTTGAAACAGGGTGAGATAGTTCTGACTAGATGGAACTTTCCACTTTCCAACACGAACTTGGGAAGACTCGGGGCTGTCTTTGTCCTGAGACAAGAAGGACAGAGGGCATATTTCCTTTATCATATCCAGGAAATTTAATTTGACGGCTGAGTGTATATATGTATGTCTGAAAGCATGCACCTGACCTCAGAAAGCATGATGGGTTTTGAGCAGACACGAATCAAGCCCTGGTGCACTGAAAAAGAGGCAAAAGTGAATGTTTTATCAGATGTGTTGTTGTTGCAGATAAGTCATACAAAAGCAGCAAGTATGGAAATTCAGATTTTGATAACAAGGTCTATTTAATTTCTGTACCAAATCAATTCTTGAACAATGAAAACATTTAAAAGTAAACTGGGGAACAGATATTATTAAATTCAAACTGTTTTCACATGTTATCGAGTGCTGCTAAAAACAGTATCAGAATATCTTAATGTGCTTGTGACTGACGTACCCACAGAGCTAATGAAACTCCACAGGACAGGTCCTTTAGAGGCCACGGCCACCAGCACCTTAAGAATGGCCCTGCAACAAGCGGTCTGCATCCTCTCACTGTACTGAGGGAAGCTGTCAATCTGCACCACGAGGAGACGCTCCAGTAGTGGTGTATACACCTCTGGAATCTGAGACCATGATCACAAAGCAGAAATTCAAAGTAGACAATCATTAGTGTGAGATTAGCTTCTCATGTTTTTGTAATGGTGAACACAGGCACACAAAGGCTGAAAATCTATGACTGGGAGTTTGATTTTTAGGTACTAGTGTTATCTAACATTTGGTTAAAGTGAATGACACTGACTGTGAGTCTGTTACCTTGTCCAGGTGAATCAGGACACTGGCTATAGAGTCCAGGAAGCTGGGCAGCTGGTAGAAGCTGTCCTCCTCTCCATCAGACTCAGTCAGATACATCTGCTTACAGCGCTGAATCAGCTCTGTGTACATCAAGTCCACGTCTTGGGGGCAAACTTTCTTGCATGGCTACAGAAAAAACACAAGATTAGTAACAGATTTCTGTGTTGTGTATTATGAAGTGTAGATTGTGTCTGAACAACAAAAGGTGAGAATTTAAATTTAAGATCATCTGATAGACAATAGAAATGAAACATGGAGCAATGGATATACAGAATATTAGCAACAAGCAACTGATGGAAACATGAAACGCACAACTCAAGCAGCAAACATGCAAATCTGAAGTGTATGAGCATTAATTTAAATAACTTTGAATAACTAATAACTTCAAATAACTTTACAGCTGTAATTTAAGCAAAAAAGACAATGAACATACGGCAGCAAAGAATCCATATCCTCGTATGGCAATGGACAGCTCCTTATGTGTTGAGTCCATGGTCTTAATGATGCCGCAGAACTTCTGCATGAAGAACTTCAACTTGCTTTTGTGCTCCTCAATATTATCTGCCACCAGCATTGCAACCTTAAAATGGTCAAAAAGTTAATGTAAAGCAGTGGTGTTGGAAAAATTTTGGAAATATGTTGAATCTTAAAGCTGCTACAAGGAGTTTTTAATTAGTTATGAAACAATATCAGTTAATTAATGATGCCTCTTTATGACCTACATAAGCAAATGAGACCATCAGGGAGAAGATAAGCTATTTGTATGTGGTTATTCTTAATGCCTGTCCCCACTAAATCAGACAAAACAATTTATGGCAAGCAAACTGGAAGCAGCTGAAATGAGTTTCCTCCGTGGGGTGGCTGGGCTCAGCCTTAGAGATAGAGTGAGGAGCGCGGACACACAGAGGGAGCTCGGAGTAGAGTCCCTGCTCCTTGCGACCAAAGGGGTCATATCTGGTCTCATCTGGCCTGGGAGCGCCTTGGGGTCCCCCAGGAGGAGCTGGAAAGTGTTGCTAGGAAGAGGGATGTCTGGGGTGCTTTGCTTGGCCCACTGTACCTGCGAGCAGGCCCCGGATAAGCGAGGGAAAATGGACGGATGGAGCAGGAGTTTGGCTTTAGAGAATTTTATTTTTGATATTATATTTTGTGATTATGGCTGATACTGGGGCAAGATCAGCAAAGAGAAAAAACGAAAAAATTCTAAAAGAGACAGTGATAGAGGACGGGCAAAAACACGAGTGAACGTTAGTCTGTGATTTAACAGATGGAAAGAATCAAGGATTTAAAAGGATTCAGAGCAATCCTGAATCAGCCCTCTTCTTCCCAGATAGACATGTAGTATGTCTGTGTTATTTACGAAATACATTGCGAGACGTGGTTTTACTTCAACATATGAATTCACCATCATCATATTACTGTTATTAATCTTAGACAGCAGCAAATAGATGAATTACCTCATAGCTATGCATCCTGCAAATTGCTTTAAAAGTATCAAAAATAAGCTGTGTCTTTCTTTCACTCGCTTCCAAAACAAATGCACACGCTAGCCTGGTGAAGATCTTTCCAACATGAGGCTGTGGTGCTCATGGAGACACGACTTCTGTTCACAGGGGGCGCCAAAATCAACACAAAATGAAAACTCCTTGTAGTTGCTTTCAATTCAGTTGGCATCATAACAAACAGCCCGGGGCTGAGCCACCGATGACAAAGGGTGTATCAAAAGAAGTTTTATTTTAAGCATGGTGCCAACCTGTCAGTCTGGTTGTCTGCGTCTTTACTGTGCCCGTGTGTTAAAGCCTTGAGGAGTTTACCTGTTTGAGGAAGGCCTCAAGTGCATAGTAACTTGTCTTCTTCATCTCAGCGTTGATGTGTCCGCAGAGTTTAGACATGACCTCAAACAAAGCCCTGTAGTGGTCCATCAGGCAGCTGCTGAACTGGGATGCATGTCTGGCAAGTAATCTGAGCCCAGCTGTTTAAGAGTCAAAAGACATATTAGTTTTCAAGGAGCTTTATCTTCATGTTGCTATGGAAATGGCGGGCCTTACCAAATGTGACGGCATAGCGACTCATTTCCATCTACAATAACAACGAGGAAACATGTCATGTTACATAGTATCACAATTACAGAACAGTTCAGCATGCCATGAACAAACATAAAGATCAATATGATAACATATGCTACATAATCAGAGTAATCAGTGACCACCTATAGTGACAGTCTTGGCTGCTCGCTACGACTGACACATTTCAGTTGGTATCAAAAAAGTATTGAGGTTTGAAACCCAGCCCTACACATTACATGTACACTCTACTTGCCATGCAGGGTACTTCACCTGCAAAGGATTATATGATAGCTGAGACAATGACACTTACCTGTGGGGTGACAGCCTTCAGGGCATATTGAAAAATGTCCTTAGACGTTACTGGGTCTGCAAGTCAGACACACACACTAATCATACATCTATCGTGCACTTATCGTAGAAACAGCATTGAAAATGTTTCGTCGTTAATGTGAAATAAGTAGATATTGCAAAAAATATGGGACACCCCACCTTCTTCCATGGTTTTCGTGAAGTTGACCATCAAAGCAGTGATTCCTCTCAAACATCCTGCTACAACAAAAAGTTTTGGTTCCTTCGTTGAAGACGTCATCTACAGCAAAAAGACACAAAGACACAACTGAACACACACACACTTAAGTGGCTGTGCTGTCACAGAATCAGAAAACAAACTTACTGCAAAGAATAGTAATTTTGCCCAAACATTGCCCGCACAACGAATCAGGGCTGAGCGATGTGGAGGGAAAAGTGTTGACTACTGGTACTTTAAGAAAATATTTACACAATGAGATTTTTGATAACTAATCATCAGTAATGTGGATATAACAAATATAGTATAATATATAATGTCATCTATTAACACACCTGTTCTTTTAGCTCCCCTAGATAAGCTTTGTAGAGTTTGTCAGAGTTGTTGACCATCTCGCTGGGGTGAACCTCGGCCAGAACTCCCAGCAGCTCATAGATTTTGCCAAGCACTATTGCAAAAGATGACAAAAATGTTTGAGAATTTTACATATTTATTGCTTCCATGAGGTCATTCTCACCTTGGTTTAAGGCATCAGTGGAGGACTCACCAGAATCTGGTAGTTTGCTCTTCTGACAGAGCTCGCTGTAATATCTGTTGAAGATTTCAGAGATTCGAAGGTCTGCAACAACAGCGGAAGATTTTGTTGTTTGGAGAACCTGTGGAGAGTATTTAACAAGAATAAGGACTAAGCAGCATATATAAACAACATTTCAGAAGTCCGTGTTCACAAATACATCAAATAGACTCTCACAAGATCGTATGAATAATAACTTCTGTCAACAGTGGGTCTCTTCTTGTGGTCTGAATGCAGTTTAGATACAGCACACTGGGCTAGAAAACACACTGCCAAGAGAAACCAACCTTAATAAGGAGATCCAGCACTGGAGTCCTACACTTGGCTACCTTTTCCTTCGTATACACAGCCATGCATGTGTCCTGCACAAAAAAAAGAAAAGAAACTCAGAGAATAATCAACATAATTCATTTGTGAAAATACATGTATACAAACAAACGTTAGAAAACGTTAGAAAACGTTAGAAAACGTTAGAAACGTAGAGGCTTCTTGTGTCAGTATCTCAGACATTGAAGTACGTTGCTTTGAATCTATGGACGCATCATAACTTGTCATGATCTTTTGTTTCCAGTGCCGTCACAGCAGACACTACCTTCCCTCCTTAAAGTCTGTGTCATGCACGTGCACACATGTAAAAAGCTGATGAAGCCACACGCTAGCTGAGGAATAAAACTTTTACATTTGACACTCTAAAAAACAAAGAACAACAACATTTATCCTGGTTTCAAATGGGGAACTTACTCTTATGTCAACGGCGTAAGTCGTCTCCCAGCCTTTGATTCTTGGTGAGACCTTGTCCAAGAACTTCTCCAAAAAACCCAAGATCTCAACTCGGGTGTCCCGAAACTGGAAAACAGACTTTTCTGTTAACATACCAACTTCATATAGAACATTAGTGTTCGCTAAATGTTCCTTGATACCAACCTCATCTGTTCCCAAGGACTTCCTGAGGAAGATGAGCAGTCCATAGTCTTTTGAGAACAACAAGGATGTCTGCAAAGCTTCAAGATGAAGATGGAAAGATGGAATCAGAGGGAAATGTTAACACGTTTTAACATGCCACTTACAGGATGTGTATCACAAATGTCATCACTTAACTCTGCGCATTGAGAGTGCCGTTGAATTTTGCACTTTTAAAGCCTCTATCATTGACCCTTTGCTACCACCTCCCAAGACACAACACCAACTGTGTTACTCATGAGCTCTAATTTAACAGAATATTAACTGATGAGAGCTGCATGGACTTACAAGTATAATCTAAGTATTGGAAAGAGCATGATCTAAGTTCTGTGCAGCAGAGGTGTGCCATATCATATCGTTCACAATAATACCAGCACATTTTTTATTATGATATGAAAAATTCATATTGTGACACTCGCAATATGTCTAGTTGTTGACATATTGATGTCATACTGTTACGCATGGCGACAACAAGCATGGCTAAAAGTGTGAATATTACATACTCCACAGTCACTCCAAAAAGAGGAGCAGCTTCAGTAGTGTGGAATAAACTGTGGCGTCCTGAATGTTTTATGAACAGCCCTGGACTTCTCAGACTCTTTTAGCAACGTAACCACTCAGAGGGAACTCATTCAGCGGCTCCTCTGGCAGCAGCACAGTGTCTCTCCCTCTGCTCTCGCACCGTGCACACACAGGAGTCGGTGACATCAAGTGATTTTGTCATAAACCTTTGGTAACGTAAACCTACGTGACGCTCACGGCTCCACAAAAAAACTTCACACATGTGAATGTGTGGTAGTTAGCGTGATGGTTAGAGGAGGAATGGCAGAGCATAAAGGTCCAGGTAGAAAAACAAACAACTCAATCATTTAGGATTTTACTAAAAGAAGGAAATCACCTGTTGATTTATATTTATAGATACCAGGGGACATTTTTTTGTAATTATTTACTTACTTACTTATTCCTCTTCATCCTTTATGGGACGTAAGGCTTCAATGAGCTCTCTCCAATGTATTCGAGCCTTGGCAGCATGTTGGGCCTCTCCCCATGACAGGTTCATCTTTTCCAACTCCAGGGTCACAGTTATTTTCCCTGGTGTTTTTCCATCTTAAGGCAACTCTTGTGATCCGGCCATGTTCCATTCTTAGCACATGGCCTAGCCATTGTAAACGTCTGTGTGTGATTTCCTTGGTGATGCTCCGGCTACCTGTTTTCTTGTACAGTTGAAGGTTGGAGGTTTTTTTGTATTTGGGAGCTGTTTAAATGTGTACTTTGTGGTGGATTTGATTTAGTTGAACTATTAATATTGTATACAAAATCTGAACCTCACTCTGAGTTACTGTTGTTGTTCACAAACTAAAGAAATGAGAAATCATTTTTGGTTTACTTTAACTGAATATTTGAAACAAACTGTAAAACTGTATCACTTATTTTGTTTTGTAATAATAAAAGATATTTTTTTCTACGTCAAGAATCAAGAATATTGGTAAGGCAAAAATACCCTAGAATATCACCATATTTTGGGGTATTTAGGGTATAAATATCATGATATTTTAGGGTATTTTTTACCTATAGTGTAGGGCCATATCACCCAATCCTATTTTATACATATAATACTTTGTCTTATGGCACTATGAAGTGATCATTTTACCATCTTCCAAGCTCCAGGGTCATGTTCAGACTGCAGACAATTCAGATTTGTTTCTCAAATCAGATCTTTAAGACAGACTGTCCACACCGTCATTTGCAAGTGATAAGATCGGATTTGTGTGTCCTGACATCTCCCATCTATCCGCATGGATTGCTGTGGTAATAACGTAGTCGCAAGTAACTATGTAGCTACGCCGGTGACGCGACTGGAAATTAAGCCAAAACCTTTTATCATGGTATGTTTTTGTCTATCTGTATCAATCTGTAAATTAAGTCTATTAAGACTATTAAAAATATATGTTAAGATAAATATTGTAAGAATAACATAAAGGCTAAAGTTTTTAAACGTCACAACACACTGTGAGCGGTGCATACCCAACCGTGTTCATCATCCCGTGCTTATGTATGTGTGCTCATGTCTGACAGTATTTTTAGTCTCCCTGTGTGTCAGTAGTGGTTCAGCTGCTCCCAGTGGGGTGTGTACACTAAATGGGTGAGGAGAGCGTTGGCCCCTGCTCTCCATCAAAGGCAGCATTGACTGGAAGCATGAGAGTGTCTCTGCAGCCAGTCATCCTTGGACAGCTGACAATGGGCCCGGGCACGGGGGGATATGGCTGAAAGCAATCAACAACCACTGGAGGAAAATGCTTCAGTGCTGGTGGAATGTGTGTGAACTCACTCGCAACAAACCCACAGCTCCGCTCTTGACCGATCATGTGCACAAGGCTTCCGTTTGCCTTGAAGCTCTTTTAATTAATTATGCACACAGTGTTGCATTTTATGCTCCTGAACGTGCCCTTTAAGTGCATGTACAGTATCTGTTGTGTACGTACGGGGCTGGGAGAACAGCAGGGGGTTCGGACTGGCTCGGAATGGTGTGGTAATTAATCTCACTCAGTGAAGAGGTGCATGTTGGGACCGAGGCCGGGCATAGCTCACCGCACCTTGCTCGTTAACTCTAACCACCTATGGCCAGCCTCTGGAGATTAACGAGGGCTGCCCATGGTCAAAAGCGGTCAAATGCGTTTTAACGAATGCTCACTCAGCCTACCACCAAGCTTATTTTTTATTCTCAGGCAGTGATTCACATTACTGCTGCAGAATAATACTCATGGGACCTGACTCACACTGTGACACATCTGGCAAACAGCAGAGCAGAGAGACACACACACACACACACACACACATGCCACATGGCACAGATGAAGGAACAGGTAGACAATACAGTAAGCAGAGTTGCAGCGCTGTGCTATTTACTAGCAATCCCAGCATGAATCCCTTTGACACAGTGACACACAGAAACACCTCTGACTCACTCACTTGTTGTGTGTGTGTGTGTGTGTGTGTGTGTGTGTGTGTGTGTGTGTGTGCGTGCATTCTGTGCTTATACTCGTCTTTGTCTTTGTTTCTGGCCGCTCTGCATGTTGATGTCACTTTTGATGTTGGCATAGCTGAAGCTACAGATGGAGAGAGAAGCACAGTGAATGTCAGAGCATTGCATCTGCACACAAACTTAGTTTCACTTTTAAATAATTATGACTCTCTCCTTTAATTGCTGCGTTTGACTCCAGTGCTGAACAGGCTCCATATTATCAGTCAGTTTATACGTCATTACAGAGTATCTTTAACGCTAAGCAGTGGCGGCTCAAGCATATGAATAATGTAGTGTTCCTAGAATGGAGGATGGTACGTATATATATATATATCGTATACCCATCTCATGACACCGGGGTAATGATCTGAAAGCAACTAAAGATTATTTTTTCCACCTGCCGAACTCTCATGTAGTATTCAGCAGTTATTACTCATGCAATATTGATCAAAAACCACTACTGGTTTTGTAATGTGTGCGTGAGAGAAAGTTTAATTCCGTGTACACTCTCCAGTTCTGTGACCTCGCTATAACCCAGCAGAGATGTTTGAAGCGCAGACCCTCCGGTTTTCTCTTCTGTCTTAATGAACCTCACACTTTGTTGAATAAACAAACCAAACCTTTTATTTGTCCGTTTAGTTAGTATGAAAACATTGTTTTATTATCTATTCAGGACTGAATAAGTAAGTCCGGTTTTTATTAATCAATTGTTAAAGCTGGAGAAAAAGACCCTCATCAGAATGTGAAAATATATCCTCTTCCTGCAGGTCTCCCGTCTCTATCCTAGGCCCCTCCCACCAGACGACCACCAGCATGTGCACGCACTTCATACACTAATCCAGTGTTTCCCATACATTGACTTATTTAATCTTATTTCATTGTAGAGCTGCACTCAGCTCCTTCACTCAGCCTCTCCTTGCCTTACTCTCTCTGTTATCAGAAATGACACAAGCATTAGCGAGCTAACGTTAGCCACCCCACTGTGCCTTCGCCATATTCCCCACTGCTATGGACTCGAGAAGGAGAGCAGGCAGCAGCTTGGGAGAAGGACCTTCAGTTATGGCTGTAGCAGCTTAAATTCAGCCAGCACAAACCCCCTAGTGCTGGGTGTTGCAGCGGGCTGGTGTCCAGCGGCAGGTTTAATCTGTTAGCTGGTTTGGCAGGGAATTGGGGCTGAGCACTTGCTGGATTTCTGTGGCTCCTGACTGGGGGAGCTCAGGAGCTGCTGCCCATCTCCTACTGGTGAGGTGGTCTGTATTGGCGGGGAGTGAGGTGGAGGACACACTTTGATTCGAGGCTCTAGCTAACATTAGCTCTTAGGGTTGAGCCGAATACTCAGATTAAACAAGTATCCAGCACTGATAATGTACTTTATACAAATACAAGTACTATACGAGTAAAATGTGTCAATATCTGTACTCCTGATGAGGGTAAATCCTCATTTGGATGTTTAATCTCTTACTCTCTTAATCAAAAATGACCTGAAGCTCAATTCTGAGGTTGTTTTTTGTAAATAATTTTCAAATAAATAATAAATTTAGCAA
>JAPZEB010000013.1:27085438-27097453 GCA_029783705.1 Chaetodon striatus | reverse complement strand
CATGTCGCCTGCTGGTCCGGAGGGTCATTATTTACTTTTCCATCAGTCTGCATCACTCTCTCTAACCTCAGATGATGCCGACTCATTGTAGTTTGGGGGCTTTTTTTCAATACTTGTTGTCGTTGTTGGTCCTCTAAATGAGCAAGCCACAGTCTGGTGTCATGATATGGAGTTTGGATGGAAAGGGGCCGGAGGCTATAGCTAAATGCAATTGGCACACAGCGGGGTGTGATGGTGGCTGGCAGGATGTCTCCTTCCACTTTCCCTGCAGAAATCTGAGGCGGTGCAGGAAGACTTTGTTCGAACATGCAGTACATACATATCTGTCAGCCTCTGGAGTTAAATGTTGAGGTGAGGGAGACACTGTTGTGATGCTAAGACAATGCATTGTGAATGATATGTGTGTGTATTGATGTTTTCATATGATATGACAGAATACCTATATTCAAGTGGTTTTCATTTAGTCTTCCAGGGTCCATGAAGGCATCTCTCTAATATCCAAGCATACAAGCAGTGTAATTCCACCTGGGCTTGCCACCATGGAGAAATAAAAACAGGGACTGTATGAAAGCTACTGGAGTGGTGAGTGGGGCTGAATGTTACGGTATGTTGCACTCTGAGAAAGCAAGGCCCTCCCCAGGGTTACTACTGCTTTCTGTGAGCCCTCCTATTGACTTGAAAACTACAACACCCTCGCTAAAACATGTCAGAATAAATACCACAATGTTAAATTGGAACAACTTGTTTAATCATGGACCCCAGTTTAAAGCTTTACACAGTGGTGCCCCAAGAATTTTTTATAGGGTAACTGAATTTCAGGAACTATATTATGCTTTATTTTGCTGTCATTGTACACAGGCTGGTTGAAAACTATGTCAGCATGAGAGTTAAAGAAATACATATTGATATACTTTGGTTTCTTGTTTTACAGTTAATGGTACTAATTATCAGATGTGTATAGATGAATACAGGTAAAGGGGTACAGGGGGGTATAAGTATGGAGGGTGGAAAATGCCCCTCTCCCCTCGGCCACCCCCTGGTGGCACCAATGCCTTAACATCTCTATGGATCTTCTAATGTGCACCACCAATGTCCACATTATAAAAACCCACCCCGGTCTCATTTCCAGCTTGTCAAATACCAACACTTGGCCAGTGGCCGTCAGCATCAGACACCGACGCACAGAGGCACTTTTATTGGCGATATGAGACGCACCGGACCTTGGGATTTTTTGATGCTCAGAGCCATTGTATAAAGAGCATGGAAGTCTGCATAGGATGTGAGGGAGGGGAGGTGGATGAGTCAAGCAAACTTCGGACTTACGACTGCTGTTTGTTTCCCCTGTAAAACCAACAATCAGTTGACTTATACTAATAACAGTGTAGTGTGTTGGTATGTGCAGCACACTATGGTAGTGATGTATGTCACATGACATGTGAGGTATGTCATGTGACGTTACATAATGGTAGCAACAAACGTACTTCTATTAAGCAAAACCTACCTGTTAAATGCAAATAGAAACTGTACATGTCCTGTGAAAACAGAAGTTTATTTTGAAAAGACATGCCATCCCTGCATGCCCCAAACTGAGGCTAGAGGGGTACCTAGAGGAGTGGTTCCTAACTAGTCTAGCCAAGGGGTCCAGATTTCTCCATAGTCATTAGTTTCGAGGTCTACAGTTTAATATGTTCAGCGTCGTATTTACGTTTGGCCATGTCGTCAAGCTAGTTTGCTGTCTCTGTCAAGTAGCTGTCTGTCAGTCAGTCACTCTACAGTAGGAAACAGCACTTCAGAATAAATTTACTGTACTTCAAAAGTGTGTTTCAACAAACTTGAATCATTCACGAGTCACTTGAGGTCCATTCAGAATGGACCTGTGACCCACTTTTGGACAGTGACCCACCAGTTGGGAACCACTGACCTAGAGCATCATAGTTTGTCGTGTAGGACCTCTGACCAAGTGAGGTGTAAATGACAATATGTTGAATAACAGTAACAGTACAGACACAGAACTGTTGTTGTCTGCATATGGCAAAGGGCACCTGACCCAAACTTGTGTTTTTCATGTAACTATTTAAGTCACCATTAAATGCATAGTAAAGGCTCTGCACTCCCAAAAAGTGAGTCTACTTTCAGACAAAAGAAAACATTATCTGAACCCCAGTCTCCCTTAATAATTATAGTCTTATAAATTTTAATTTGTATTCCCAGGAAACGTTAATCATTAAAAATCACTGGGCCATTCCTAAACTGGATTGCAGTCCGCCCACTTTGTGACATAGAAAGGTTGGGGGCCCTGCAGCAGTTCTTCCACCTGGTCCCCATGTGAGCCTCTTATGCCAGTGCTTGAAGGGTTACAGAAGCATGGACTGGAATACAAATAAGCCCAGCAGTTGGCATGCCTGATATATAACAGTCTGCTTTGCATTAAAACTGATTCACACTTTAGTTTATTTATTTATTTAGTTTATAGTCCAACAATTACACTGCTCAACCTCCTTACACTGCAGTGTGCCTGCTGCAAATTGCAATCTATAAACTAATCTACAGTATAGAGACTATATATTAGTCTTATATGGTCTGCTGCACAATATTTTGATCGTGCTCTTCAGTACAAGTGGTGTTTCCCCAGTAGGGGGAGATAGTAACCTGGCACTAAGCGGTACAGGCATCCTGCAGAGTCAGTTATTGTATAGACCAGAGATCTCTTGAGTTCCTCAATTGCTTTCTTTCATGTCTTTATGTTTGATCATCTGCAGCAGGTGAAAGTGAGTTTGATCAGATTTGAATGTTGTGAAGAAACTTGATTATTACAAGAGGAGAATTTTCACCTTGGCTGCTATGAGCCAATATTAAATAAAATGTATTTCAATGCATCATCACACAAACAAGTGAATAATGTCAAAAGAGCTAATGGTAGAAAATAAATCAATGGAGAACACTGCGTAATGAATGACATTTTACGCCATTTTTTTCCTATCTGTATTACTTATTAAAGGCTTCAGTAAAAATGGCAAACACTGTAGTTTTCAGTCCTTTAATAAATAAAGTAGTAACACATATTTAATAAATATGTCTGTATCAAGACTTTCTATCATTAAATATGTTTGGATTATAAGTAGAATCAAATTTAAGTAGAAAGTTTTGAATAAAAAAGGAAGAAGTACTTTGTTTTCACAGCGAGACACTTCACTAACACTAAGTGTACCTTTCAAGGCAAAAGCAACTTTTTTATTTTAATTTTGTGAAATCTAATGGCTTGTTAAAAAGAAATCTGTGAAATGACCTTAATCAAAATCCATTTGCAGGGAAAATAGCAGACTCCAGTCTGCCAGGTAAGTCATTCACCACATGTCAGAGAGATTGATTTTTGTTCAGGCTGCAAAACATATTGCAGATGAACATGATTGAAGTAACCTGATCCAACACCATCTAATTCAGACCAGATCAATTTCATATTAGCCAAAAAATGACTGTGTCTTGCAGAATACAAACATGAAAAATCAGACTGAGGGATGATGCAAAGATCAATATTTATTAAATATGTGATATTTTGCAGATGTCACTGTTAGCTGCAGCCAAAAAGTTTCCTCATTGATTGTCTATGTATCCTTTATGATTAAATCTGACTCCATCACATATGCAAAATAAAAAGTTACCCTCTAATATTAGCCGTAATCATCAGTTGGCCTCATCAGGAGGAGTTGTCGTGAGTAAACAATAGAGGCTGCAACAATAATGTCTGTTGCTAACAACACTGAAGTCTGCATCACAACAAAGATGAAGTAAATGTTTCGCCACATTAACTGCAGATATGAGGCTCTCATAAGGAGGGATGTCATCGCTGCTTTTTGTTGCCTTGTCAGTGCTACGGGGAAAAGATATTACCATTGCTGCGGAAGAGATCCCAAGTAATCAGTCAACATATTACGATGTGTCACTGCGAACTCACACATCATTGTTTTCATTAGTTTTACTCACGTAATGTCATCTTCATTGTCCAGACAGATGGTAAAGCAGTCAGTTGCAGTAGCAGCCATTATACATTAGTTTTATTGCAGCCCCCAGACTGTGGAAACAAGCACCAGCCTAGCCCCCCATCACTGACGTGCTCAAATCATGCTAGAAAGTCAGACTTTATCCTTTGGTATCTGATTTTTTTAGGACCATGTGGGTTTGTCTGCGATTTGTGTGTGGCCTTGTATTCTGTGTGGTATGTATCAACCCGACCTTGGCCAAGTGTCGCTTCATAGTGTACTTTTTAACATAGCAGCAGATTCTTGCTTAAGTGTTACCAACACAGAATTTCAAATATTTACTACCTTTTAAACAGGCATTTTTCATTTGCTCTAAATGTGTTTTTATCCCAATTTTTCCCCTCTGGTATTTCTACAAGTGCGGCACCTACAAAAGGGTTTAATTCAATGCAGGCACCAATCAGAAACACGTCTGAGTAATGTCTCTCAGCGTCTCTGGGAACATGACTTCCTATGTTTTTCCTGCGCTATACTTCAAAACACATCTATGCATGTGTTTGTTGATTATTGCTGAAAGATCTAAGACAGAGCACCCGACAGTTTCTGTTCCTCTTTGTAACCCAGACTCATCACTTTGACTTTGGAAAGCTTGTATTCACTTTAACTGACTAATGAACATGAATTGGACTGTGATAAATGGAGCTAGTATGACCTCTAGAATGGCTGCATACAGTGCAGGGCTGTACCAAGGGTTTTTGAAATACTAAGATTTGGGGGTCATCCCCATCGTCATATCTCAGCATTCATTTATATTTGGATTGTTTATACCTTATTGATTTCTATAGCTACCCAGATGCATTTTCCAACACTGTCTCACTCCTGAATTTTCAAATACCGACACAAAGTGACACCCAGACAGTATGAGACCTAAACCTAAGACCTAAACCTTTGCTCTATGTTAATTTTGAAAAGAGACTGTATGCATTAAATGAACAGAATTGTATATTTCTTGTGAAAAAGGATGTTTATTTTAAAAGACAATGCATATGTGTAAACTTACACACTGTCCCTGAGCATCCAAAATCATAGCTGGAGGGGTACCTAGAGAGTCATGTTTTGACGTGTAGGGCAACTGACCAAGTGTTTGTCTTTGACTAGCTGAGAGTCAAAATGTGTTGAAATTGATTTAATTACATCCTGGATCTTCAACCAACCCAATCTCATTCCAAAGTCATCGAATACAGGCACTTAGGCAATGACTCCGTGTCAGACACCAGCGAAAAAGCTGTCCTTTCACGCTGGATGGGCACGGTCAGTGTGCCCAATGGCGTCATTGGGAATCGCAGCGGGACAACAATGTCAGTTTAAAGGGGGCAAAAAGTCTGAGTAGCGCGGGTGGAAGGGATGGTGGATGGGTCCAACAGGATGTAACAGGCTAAAGTTGACCCAGTGTCCCAGAACATCAACAACCAATACATCCAGGGTACCTTGCACGTCATATGTTGACGTGAAAAGTCCATGACTGAGCAATGAAATGTGACAAGATAGGAGTGAGATGTGTTGCTTCAAAAAAGGTCTGTGATTCCACGGTGGTCAGTTATGTTTTCAGAAAAGATAAATGGCCAGTTCTTAAAACCTATTTAGTTTACAATACACAACATTAATGACAGGCTAACTGTTATCCAGTTACCTGTTACCTTTTTTTCCACCTGTTGGCCAGTTAGCTGTGTTATTATGTCCAGTGTACGGCCATTCTTGTGAGCACAAGAAAACTGTGTTTTGCAAAATTTAGAGCAAGAGAGCCTGACACATTGTCCACCTCAGAAACCACCACCCAAAGTGCAGGGGGTGAGGCTGATGCATGTAGCCATGCTACAGCTGCTGCTGACTAAACAGATACTGGCAAGCACAAACAAGAGAAAACCCAAAAATATTCAGAGAATTATCTGAAGTGCAACTCAGTTTTATACAATATATGTAGTAGAGGTGTCCCTGGTCCATCTCTCTTTCAGCTAAGGGGTCCTTGGCCCTTGAAACACATTATTTGCACATACCTCTAAAAATCATCATCAGCTTATAAACTCCATCTCTAGCTACAGTAAAATACTTGAACATTGTCTACATGCAGTATTTCTTTCCAATTTTTAGGAAATTATGAACCTGTGAAATAAAATGAAAGCTTTATTTCCAACACGAAGGTGTAAATGCCTTTTTCAAAGCTTGTCATGCTGTCAAGAATACATTTTTGGTGAAGTAATACTAAATCCTTCATTTATTTATCTGGCCTCAATATACTTGGAACAATTTGTGCTTGAGATACGATCAAATCACATCATCTTTAATTAGTGGATACTACTGAGACAGCAGGGAGCTGAAGAGGAGGGACAGAGGAGGCAGAAACCAAGCACTTAGGTGTTTCTGTTGTTTTCTTTTCCAGTACTGTATGTGAGCCTGGAGCCAGTCAAGTGACTCTATCAGTGTAAGCATAGCACTTCATGTCAAACAGAAGTTACAGCAGCATTATCTGCACTTCTAACGTTTATCCTTCGAAGTCCCATTTCGGTAAAAGTGCAGTAAATAAGATTTTACTGTACCAAAGTACAAAGTGACCATAATATATCTGTGTGGGTTTGATAGAGTTGTCGATCGATAGCAATGACTCAACGATTATCTGGCTGAGTGCAGTGAATTCTGACTTTCAAAAGTCACTTTCTGGCCTGTCCTCTATTTTTTGGATAGAAAAAGCCTCTAAATGCTGGAATTTTAACATTTTATTAAGCATTTTGAACTGCTCAACAATGGTGCTACACTGCGCTACAAGTGAGGTGTTGGCGTTGTAAAGCTTTTCACTACCAAAGCTTAAAAGCTCCATTTTCAAGCCAAAAAAGCAAATGACAAAGCTGTATTGTCATGCCCCTAAGTATTACCACTTACACTTTTTTCCTGGAGCTCTGGTGTAATTTTACCTTGCCAGCTTGCCTGGCTCTGGTTTGTGGTCTGTGACTTTTTAAATTAAGCCAAGATAACTACCAGGAATTTGTATATATAGCACTTCCTATAACAGATGGGAGTCTGCCATGTGTGTCACATATATTACTGGGACGGGTTTAAATAATTCAACATAACTAAAATCCTCTGTGACACGCACAGCAGCAGCAAGATAACGATTGTTTTCAAGACTTTGTGAGCAGAGCTGAGATCATAATGTTACAGTAGTCTACTCTCTGCAGATGCATGCACATGTGAAGGAAAGAAACAGCTCTGACCTTGTGGTACAGTGGCACAGTGGGGTTTTAGTTGTATTCCTTATCTGCAGCTTATAAAAGCTCTGAATCAATAATAATAAACCTATTGTGACTGAATTTCTTTTTCCTGTTACTTTAAGTTTTGCAGTTTTCACTTGAGCCAATAACTACAGCCTACACAGGCTGAGCTGAGTGAGGTTTTAGGTCATCTGTCCACTGACACCAGTAATTCTTACTGTACAGTAATTATGACTCTCTGAAGTACCTCTGTGTAGAATTACACAATAAAAATGATGATCCCTGGTGGGAGTGTGTAATCACTGAAAAGTAGCGTGCCAAGAGTTAGACTGATATTGTTTTGTTGTTGCTGCTGTTTTTCTTAAATTCATCTCTTTTCAGTGATGACTTGTATCAGTTAGTGATGAAATGAGATAATATTAGAGGAATTATTAGACCATTCTATTGTAGATTTTGGTAAGTTTGTCTCAGACATTGTTGGAAAACATCAAATCAAAAACATAGCAATAGTAACATAATTTGAAACAGCTGTATGAGTACACGTGTAATAGCTTTATAATTACAGGAACAGCTGCACAACAAAAAAGTAAGCATGTCTGACATCGTACCAGTCCTGACATTGTTTACATTGTCGTTTGATCGACTGAACAATGAATCCAATTACTTCTGTTACAATCAAAACAATCAAAGAGGCCTGTTTTCACTACAAAACAGTCACATCTGACTGGGGCCTTTCAGAGTGAAGTTTGCATGTTTCTCATGTGTCTGCATGGCTTCTCTAAAGACATGCAGGTTACACATTAAACATGGCTTAATAGCGACAATTTCAAACACAAGTACACAAATTGGTTTCACTGTAACTCACAGGATTCACAGACGAACGCTTGTCTTTATCTGGGTACATTTTCCCTACAAAGACAACATGCTAATGTTGTTAGCACAAGCCTATGGCATTTTACATTGCATAAATTAGCCTAGCAACTAGCGCAGATTTCTTCTATTCATATGAAGTCAGGATACTTAGCTTTTCTTTTTTCTAGTACTTAACTTGTCTAATGCAATGTCTAATCAAACAATACAAGAGTAATTACACTTCCCACACAGACCCTAGGCTTTACAGACGTAAATCTAAATAAACTTGCTCCTACATTTGTCATTCATTTTGACAAAGATTTTTTTAAGTGTGACTGACATCTAAACTCCCCCGTTGGGCTTGTAGTGTGTGTCACTGCGTCTGTGCAAACCTGAACATATTACTCAAGTACTTCAATCACTTCATTGGCTCTCGGTGCAATACAGAAACAACTTTAATAGTTTTTAATGCGCTCCTTTAAAATATACACAGATGTTTGTTTAAGGCAATAATGGAGCACAAGAAATGTGACAAGAGAATGTGTGGAAAGCTCTAGATGCCAGGGGTTACTGCCTTTGTGTTTTTGCACCTATGTCTCCCTCCACCTGGCCCGGATATAGAGCGAGGACAAGAAAGTCTTCCTCTTTCCCTCCAGGCTCTGCTGCTGTTGGTGGCTCTGTAACGATCTCTGCAGAGAAGACTTCCTCCCTGGCTTGTGCTCATTCCTCCTCCAGACGCAGCTCCAGCTTCGTTAGCTTTCTTTTTGGCTCCCGTTCCTCACTTTTGATGGCGTTGTTTAAGGTATATATGGAGTCCCTTCTCAAGGCTGAGTGTCTGCTGCAAAGCTCACAGTAGGCTGGAGGTTTAGGATCTCAGTGGCTATGAGGCTGCAGGCCACCAAGGCAATCCTCACATCCTTCATCAGAGTCTCTCTAGTCAGGCAGGTGTTAGACAGAGCTTCCCACAGCGTGACTTTCAGTGGCTGGCACAGGTCCCAGATCAGTTTTATTTCTTGCTCTGAGTCTTCGAGGCATTTGAGGTTTTAGTGGAAGACTTTTTTCCCCTGTATTTCTTTATCTTTATCTGACTCGCTGGAACAAACTGGCTGATGACCTGAGATCTGTCACAACTGCGTCCACATGCAGTTTTTTTCTGTTCTCTCAAGGTTATGATTAGTCACTATACTATATGTGTGTGTCTCAAAGGCAGTTCTCGTCCATGAAAACCACAGAGGCCAGACTGGGGCCATCTCTTATTTCAGAATAGGTTAACATTTTGGAGAGTTAGATGAGATGATCAGTAACAGTCTGAGGTATGAACGTCAAACACACAAAGCTGGAGCTACTGTAGCAGCCCATTAGCTTAGCTTAGGAGCAAGGGGAAACAGTTATTCCTAGCTGTAGACATTATCTGCAGTGCAGGTAAAATATTGTGAACATTTTGAAGCTTAACATCACATTATATTGTATATATTTGGCTATATGACGTGTGAGCGACAGCATCCATCCATCCTTTTGTTGCCTTTTTTTAAATCATGCCTCATTTCAAAACAGACAGATTTATGAGGTATCAAACATTTTTATGGCAAATGTTGTTGATAACACAGCATACAGTGGCAACCTGTCTGTACTAAATGCACTGCTTTATGGCTTACAGGATACAGAGTTTCCATCTGTAGCTTCGGTACCGTACCCTTCAAGGATCAACATGATCATCTGTCTTTTAATTGGAGTCTCTGCTGTGGTAGTGCCTGCATATTTATTACAGCAGTGGGTCAGAGGTCTTCCAGGGGTCCTTGAGGGAGTTCCAGGGGGTCCTGAGACAATGGGGAATATTTTTTCTCTCAATTTAATTGACTACAGAACTGAACCCAGTGTGAGTAATAGTGACTATTTAAAGGTTTCACTTCTGTCACAATTATCTCCTCAACTGAAGTTGCTAACTATATAATTCTGGTCTTAATCATATTTAATCATGAGGGTTGAGAAATGAAGCTCTAGTGTAAGTTCAGTCAGGAGGACAATACTTTCATGCTCAGGCTGCAAGTTTTCTTTCTATCCCTGTCATTTACTTGCACGCGTGCAAGGTCAATTGAGTCATTCACGACCAACCAATAGCACAGCGACACACCATCTCTGTCAGCCTATCATCCTACTGCTCCTCATTTTAAATATGGTTCTTTGTCTGCTGTAGTTCTTTCTTGCTGCTGTTGTGCCGTCGTACATGGATTCATCAGCCTCATACGCCTCAGCAGTCAGCAGCCTCAGAGTCATCAAGCAAAAGAAAACAGTGACAAAATGATCCACATATTTCAAGTTGATTAAGAAGTAAAAAAAAATTGAGAGTACAATGAAATGCAAGATGATTTACTTTGTTGTGTTTCTTTATAACATTTTATATTATTTGAATTACTACAAACTACAAGACAAAGGCAACATATACTGTTTAGCTCTATACCAGGTTAGTCTGCTCAGCAAATGGCAACTTTTTACACGTATATTTACTGTACAACTGATGAGTTGAAATCATTATTTTATTTGACATGTCATCTATTTTTTCAGAACAGCTTAACCTTTGATATTCAGGAGATTAGAAGTGAAATCTTTCGTATGTTCTGAGAAAAATGGTCTGTTGACATATGTCATAAACCAAAACACAAACTTATTGTCTCATAAAGAACAGCTGCAGTGTGGAACCCTATGTGAAATACAATCTAAACAACAGACAAAGATCCTTATGTGCACTGTTGTACTCAGGAATGTTACCATTAGAGACTGGAATGTTTAACGCCACCCCAGAGGAGGACAGAAAATGTTTGTTGTGTAATTTAGGTGAAGTTGAGAATGAGGTTCATTTTTTACTGTCCTGTAAATGAAGACATAAGGAATATACTTTTCAGTAAAATTACTTCTATCTATGTTGATTTATTTTGGCTGAATGATCATGAAAAATGTGAGTTTTGTTGTAGTAGGGGAACGTTTATTTATGGCTGAATTTCTTTGCCAGGCCTGGGATAGCGGGCAGAGTATTATGTTTTTGGAATGTGCAGCAAAATAACATGTACTTTGGACTGTTACTGCAACGTCATTGTGATGGTGTCTTGTAAAGCCATGAGGGTTGGGCACAAGTGTGCATGACACAAAATAAAAATCAATCAAATCAATCATATCATAAAAACTGTATGAAACTTGCTGTACAGGCTAACCTGGTATAAAACAAAACAGTATATTCTCCTTTTGTCTGTAGTAAATTAAGATATGATATGATATTCAAATGTATTTTTTAGAAAGCAATACAACAATTTAATCAACTTGCATTTTGAATTTTATAACATTTTAATCAATTTGAAATATGTGGATAATTCTTTCCCTGGATTTTACTTTTTTTCTTGCAGCAGTTGAAGACTTCAGCCTACAGAACACCTCTATAATAAATATACAGGCACCGCCACAGTGGGGACTCCCATTAAAATAAAAATGATCACACTGATCCATGAAGGGTATGGTACTGATGCCAAAGATGGAAACTCTGTATCCTATACACCATAAAGCAGTGTAATTAGTACAGACAGGTTGCCATTGTGTGCTTTACTATCAACAACATTTGCCATAAAAATGTCTGATACCTCATGAATCTGTCTGTTTTTTCAGTGAGGCATTGTTAAAAAAACAAGGCAAAAGGATGGATGCTCAGATCTCATACAGCCAAACAGGAATGAACACAGATTGCTTTCATCAGCTTGTGAGTTTACAGAGTTGAGATCCCAGAATAATAAGAGAGCTGTGAGTTCTTGTGACCAGGTAGAAAACTACGATAACCAGGAAGATTAGAGAACTAATGAACCTCGAACTGCCAGAAGATGGAGGGCTTATGTCCAATCATTGACTTCACAGCTTTATTAAACTTAGTACACTGGAGGATT
>JAPZEB010000013.1:27046455-27063137 GCA_029783705.1 Chaetodon striatus | reverse complement strand
GTCCTCTTACTCTTATTTCCTCGGTGAGCTGGTTCTTTGCTGCTCTGTATTCCTCTCTATTTTCTGCCTAGTGAGCTCCCTCAATGTGTCTCCCTTGCCTGAGCTCTTTGGTAAACCATGGCTTGTTGCTATAGCACACATGAATGCAAATTATCTCTCTGAAACCACGGGAGTTTCCAACCTTACTCTATTTCTGATACTGCAAAGGATTATACAGCCCAAAGCTGGTCACTGTGTACTCCTATACAACATACAGACATGTACGTGTAAGACAATGACACAGAGGCTTTTAGTTAAATATTTTTATGAGCACAAAATGCTAAAATAGAAAGAGTGTCAAGCTTCCTCCGTTTCCAGTTCCATTTCAATTTTAGACTGTCTTTATTTAGGACGCATCTGTCTCATTTGTTAACGCTGCATCTTTTATGATCTGGGGGAAAAAACAGATCAAGTAAAGATATCAAATATTTGTTCTGCCTTATCCTCAGCACAAAATACCAGCTTTGTATTTTTGTATTGTAGAGCAGACATTGCAGCAGCTCTGCTGGCAGGCAGTGACCCTGGTTGTCACAACATTTAATGTGGTCAAAGCAACTACACCAGAGGTCAATGGATTTGTGGTTTTGGAAGAGGGCTCGCTCAAAACAAATTTGTAGTCATAGTTTGGGCCTGGAACATAACAAGTGAGTTTAAGAAGTTTGCCTATCGCTGCGTGTGGGAGGAGCAGGCTGAAGACTGCAGGCTGAGGAGCGAATGCAGCACCAAAGGGGTACATTATTTACTGTGCTGTGAAACCCAGAATGTAGATGAGAGGAATGTCACACGACCAAAACATACACCTACAATGAGGGGATTTAATTAGTGGCTTCCCTCTATTCATCCAATCAAAACTTACACGTTAAGTTCAAACTTTAAAGTTGTTTTTTTTTTTAACTTTAAATTTTTTTCATTCAAGATATTGACCTAAATACCACATAACTTTGAAATTCAACCAAAGAAACATTCTTTTAATTCATACATTTTAATTTTACCACTTATCTTCCTGAGGATCATGGGGGGGCTGGAGCCTATCCCAGCTGACACTGGGCGAGAGGCAGGGTACACCCTGGACAGGTATCCAGACTATCACAGGGCTGACACATAGAGACAGACAACCATTCACACTCACATTCACACTAATGGGCAATATAAAGTCAACAAATAACCTGCATGTCTTTGGACTGTGGGAGGAAGCCGAATTATCCAGAGAAAACACACACTGACACGGAGAGAGCATGCAGTCTCTGCACAGAGGGGCTCCCTCACCCTGGGTTTGAAGCAGGCACCGTCTTGTTGTGAGGCGACAGTGCTAACCACAGCACCACCAACGTCCTGGCTCAAAATTTATTTGTGTCCTTGTTTTCTAATATGACTGTAGTTTCATAAAATCTGCATGGGAGGCAGATCTTGGTGTAGAGTTGACTGAGGAGGTGTAGAATGAGGGGATGAAGAGGATCCATCTAAGCTCAACTAATGCTACACTGCAGTTGATTCAGTTCAAAGTCATGCATAGATTACTTTATTCCAAATAAAAAATTAACAAAATGTATCCTAACATATCTGCTATCTGTGACAGATGTGTACATTCTGGTTTTGTCTTAATATTGTTCCTTTTGGCAGCATATCTTCTCTTGATATTGTAATATTTACGACATTCAGATTGAACTTGACCCATTAATCGCCCTGTTTGGTTGTTCTGAAGCTTCTCTTGCTCTGCCACATTCTGTACAGACGGCAAAGAGGATTTCTCTTCAGGAATCGAAGGTTACCAGTGCTCTCTGTTTCTCTTGATGACTTAGGGAACTAGTCTCGGGGAGTCACCTTGAGAGACTTCGATACAATAGACTGAGTTTATATGATGAATTTGAGAGTATTTGGGGCCAAATAGATGGGCATCTTTATTCACCATCTAATAGCTGAAGTCCCTGTGAGTCACCATGTTTTGTTATTCTTGGCCATTTTTCCTTTCTGTTTATGTAATAGGATTAATGTTGTATTTATATCGTCAAGTCTTTTTAAAAAAATTTTTTTTATTGTTTTCTTTTGTTAGATTGTTTTGGTTTTTTTATGTAGATTGAGTATGTTTGTTAGTCTGTGTATTTAATTTTTTTTTTTATGAAAATTAAATACTATATGAAAACAACCTGCTGCTAATGCTAACCAGACATCTCCTGCTGCTGATGTCTCACAATAAAGTCATTAAATCTGAAACATGGGGAAGCCACAGGAAATACATTTGTCTTCTAGATTAACATTGACAGCAATTGTGAAATAATATACAAATTAATTCAGCTCAACTCATTTTAGCTATCAATTACAAATATTGCATATGCCATATTTTGAGAGTATATTACCATATCATACTGAGGTGGATTTTTTGTGATACCTCAGGTTCGTTTTCTACCTTAAAATCTACAGTATATAAATATTTGATTTTTTTTTTTTTTGTACTGGCAACCGACAGTTTTTTGGACTGTTACTCTGTGTTGTCCACTGTAATATGTTACCTTTTGAACTTAATTCTGGGCCTTGTATGTGTTATTGTTCTGTGCCATTTGAATACCTTTGGGAATGCTAATAACAGTGGCTGTCCACTCACATTGTTATCACCCAGCTCTGGCTGATGGTTGGTGTTGGCAGAGTGAATTGATAGAATTCTGGATCGAGAGGAGTCATGTGCTGAATACTAAACAGTGGTATATATCAGGGGTAGTGGGTGAGATGTACAAGAACAACTCAAGTAGCCTTTATATGCACTTTGTTCAGCTTGTTCAAATGGAATTAAAACTGTGGACAAGTGCTTTCTGTTGGAGACAAAGGACACGAGAAGATAGAGTGTTTCCTTACGCGCTCCTGACAGCTTATAGAGCAGGTGGAGAAAGGTGGCGTCAACAGGCTCCTTAGGTGAATGACACGTTTTGGCTGGAAGTCAAAGCATTTACAGAGCACAGGGGACATGGGTACTTTTCATGATGACACCAGGCCACTCTTTCCATATCTGATAATGAGAGAGTTTACTTACAGCTGTACATGAGATGTTTAAAGCCCTTTTCTGAAGTGATATATGTGAGTTCTGACCTGGTCTGCACTGGATGCACACCAGCAGCGATCAAGCCTTCCTGGCAGCTACTGTGGAAATGTAATCAATCAACATCTTAGGCAATACAGCTGGTGTTATGTTCACTGTGCATAATTCTCAGTTGATGCATACGGGGAAGTTTAAAAGTTGAAAGGTTTCTTTCTACTAGGCCATTAACAAAGTGTCGACACTTGTCCCAAAAATGTTTAAGTTTTAGGGAAACAAGGACTGTAGCTACTCTCTGTGGCTGAATTGTTCTGAATTATTAAATTTCACCCATATGATAAGACATTTTAGCCATGCTAGAGGCATGCCTCTGAGAATGGAAATGTCATCCTGTTTGTTTATTAAGACCGATGTATCTTAAGAAATACTGAATGAAATGCCATGAAATTTTCTATAGACATTTATCTTCCATTAGAGGAGGACATCCATTTATCTTGATGATCCCTTGACATCACCACCATGAGGTTAGGGACTGCTTTTAGTTTATGAAGGGGGAGAGGTGATGCAAAAAGGGCATGTCAAACAAATTTTTAAGCACTAAGGAGAGACTTATTTTTATTTTTTTGACTTAGGAGAGGGGCATACGAATTTAAATAGTTGTATTTTGTATTTATTTCACCGTCAATTTATTAAGAAAACAATCAGAGCTGTCAAGCCATTCGGAAAATTAATCTAATTAATTACATTCTCTGTGAATAATTACTCTTAAGTTATTGCATACTTCAATTTTTGTTGTGAAAGTATTTGAAATTTTTTAATTCAAATTAATTTTGGCAGCTGCTGGATTTTGGACACAACTGTGCCCCCGTCCTCTACCACCGAAAATGGTCTGCAATCCATTTTGCAAGGGAATTAGTTCGTTAGCTTGGACGTCCAGGTTTGCTGCTATGCTATGCGTTGATGTAACACTTCAGGTTTGAAGTTATCCAATGGTATGAAAATTCCTTACTACAGAAATTGCAGAGAACAGTGCTCATATCAACAGTTACATCTGGGCGACTTTTAAATGTAAATGTTCCATTATTATTTTTTTTTCTGTGATTAATTAATCAAAATGAACACGTTATTTTTACAGCCCTAAAAATATATATGTAAATAATATTCTTTGAAAAAAAAAAAAAATCAAAACACACTCTAGTCAGCAGAAAACAGTAACCAAATCTGAGCTGAAATAGCGATATTTCATTTAAATCATGAATTCTACGTCTCAGTTGGCCCAAAATAAACAATCTGTGTGAACTAACAAGCATGCATGACAATATTGAAAAACCAATGTTGTTGTGAAAGGATTTTGCCTTCAACTTCTAACTTTTAATTGTCAGACATCAAAGGGTAGGTTTTGAAAATCTAATAACTCATTAATCACAGACGGAGGGTCATGCATTTTCTTTTAGTCATTCAGGGAGGCTCAAGGAAAAATATTTGTAGCTTCAGGCAGGGTCAAAAACAAAACACAAAGTCACACCCCAGCCACCCCTCTCCTCTGATTAATAAAGAACAGTCCCTTAATATTTTTGTTCTTTTAGTTAAAAATGTCTCAACAACTATTTTGTACTATTGCTATTGAATTTGGTAGAGAGGATGACTTTGTTGTTGTAAGTTTTTCACTCATCCAATGAATTATCTCAACATCTGGCAATTTGTACAGCTGTTCATGGTTCCCAGCTGACAAATTTGAAATGACTTTGACTCCCTGCAGGGCCGCTATCAGATGAGGTTGACATTTATGGTTTAGCCTGTCTCCAAAACATTTGCGCTGGATTGCTTCATCAGGTCAACATTTAAATTTGTCAGTTAATCAAATGCCTGCAAAACTATTGTGATTTATATCAACCTCAGCTGTACTTCAGGTTAAATAACAAAACATTAGTGTGCTAACCAAAAAACTAAGTTGGCAAACATGGTAAACATCACACCTAAAACAATATCAGCATATTAGCATTGTCATTTGGTGATAGCATTTAGCTCACAGCATGTCCCTGAGTGCAGCCTCACAGAGCCGCCACCCTGGCTGTAGACCATTGACGGTAAAATAATGAATGTAGCTACCATGACTTCACTCATTGGTTTGTGTACTGCCTTCTTGAAGCCTTGAATTTGGCATTACAGCTGTGGCCATCTGGAATGTTTGGAGCCAGATGTGGCCATATTTGAATGAGAGGCTGGCACTGTTGTGGATCTGACTGAGAGGCAACGGACAGTATTGGCAGACAGCCTGTCACTTTAAGAGGCCCACGATTAATTATGCGTAACTTTGAGCCTTAATGAAATTCAACCATGTGAGTTTTATAAAAATTCAACCCCGTACGGTTGTTATGAATGGGGAAATAAGCTATAAAGACCAAAATCCAAGATCCAGGCTGTAAATGTGTTTAATTCTGCTGTAAATTTGGACATTTAAACATGGGGGTCTATAAAGATTGAATAGCGTCTAGTTGCAGTCTCAAGTGGCCGTTTAAAGAACTGCAGTTTTAGACACTTCATATTCATTTAATCAGCCCTGGAGGGTGCATCTTGTTTGCATCTGGCTTCAGTTACTGGATTCCTGATATCCAGCTTACATATTAATAGTATCCTCCAGCTTCTCTTGTCTGATCTGGATCATCAACTGTTGTGAAAGCTTGAATGTTTTTTTACCTATATATATTTTTTTGTGTGTCTCATTATATAATTCTGTTTTTCATTTTCTCGGTTTTAGTTGGTTTGTTACTTAGTGGCTCTGACTGTTGCATCATTTTACAAACACAGAGCAGAAATACCTTTTCCCAGGTGGCCTTTGTGAATGTTTTTGGAATCGCTTTACTTCATTAATCAGTATCTCTATCCAGCATCACAACATTACCATTTTTCCTGTGACATTGCTTCTCTCAGAAAAATCTCGTCACTAATGTGCACCTTTTGAGCTCTCCCTCGCTCTCAGAATGTGGCTAGAGGGCAGTCGCAGTCGCTGACTGCGAAATTGGCTCCAGCCTTTGTAAATCTGGCTCTAATTACACGCAGATTGCTGGTGTAAATTGAATGTATGTAAATCTGGTGCTGAATATTTATCAGTGGCATGTAAAATAATAAGATCTGTTAAAAAAGCATACAAGCCGGACTACAGTCTCATTGATCTGTCATCACGTGTAAGCAACAAGTGTCAGGTGAAAGACATAAGAAGAGTAGATGTGTGAGGGATGCTCTTTAATGTGCTCCAGTTTGACCTTTAGGTTTCTGTCAATTAGAGGAGAAACAATGTGAAACCTCCCTTCCAATTAAGAAAGAAATGAGTCAGGATATGGCTGTTTCCATGTGAATGAAACAGTATTTGCATTTCAGCCACCCACATTTGCATTTATAGTGTTTCAGTAAGCTTGTTTAGTTGTGTGTTTAATCATCAGGGATATTTAGAGGAAAGAAGGGGCTCATTAAACTCCTGTAAAGTCTTGTATCAATACAGTTAGCTTTTATCGATGCATACAAAAAGAAAAGGGGGACAAAACATCCCTAGACTCAAAGTTTTGGTGAGGTTAAGTTCATGCAGCCCAGTCACATATCCAAACTGGAGAGTCTCCAGAATTAGTGAGATTTATGACAATAATTTGGCTGACACAACTGTGGACACACTGGATGTAAATAACAGCTGGAATGATTAATTTACTCCAAAAAGTGACACACTGAGCAGAGTGTGTGCAGAATGACAAGTGGGGTGGTGAATATATTGAGTCAGATTTCATTATCAATGGAATTACTCTCTCCTCTGTTATTACAAGTGTGATAAAGACCAGCCACAAGGTTGCTGAACTCATTCACTGCTCTTCTGCACTGCCATACTTTGTAATCAGATGGCTAAATTACATTAGTGTGGGCAGTCGCACTGTTTATAGTGTGGATAAATAAAAAATGTTGGAAACATAAGCACACGATGATTTTGTTTCAACAGATCCACTGCAGAGATGATATAGTTTCAGTGGCATGATTGTTTTTAGGCTTGCACTGAATTTAAAATCTCAAGTTTTTTTTTTTTTTTTGTTAAGCCCATTTAGTCCTGTGGTATTATACACTGCTCATTAAACATTAAGGGGACACTTAAATCACACACCAGATCTTGATAACGAAATTATTCAAGATGAAAATCTTTACTGATGTACATTGTTTAATTTATTAAGAGCAAAATGACGTGACAATGGTCTATGGGAACCAAAATCATCAACCCACTGAGGGCTGGATTCAAAATCACACAGAAAATCAAAGTAACTAATTGAAATCACAGGCTGATCCAAGTTGTGTGAATTTTATCACAGCAACTGTTATGTGACTCAATATTGTGTGTGGCCCCCGCGTACGCACTCCTGACAATGTTTGGGCGTGCTCCTGATAAGTTGACGGATGGTGTCCTGGGGGATCTCCTCTCAGACCTGGGCATCAGTGAGCTCCTGGACAGTCTGTGGCGGTACTTTGAGGTGTAAGATTCACCGATACATAATGTCCCATAGATGCTAAATTGGATTTAGGTTATGAGAACGAGAGGGCCAGTCAATGGCATCAATGCGTTTGTCATCCAGGAACTGCCTACACACTCTGGCCACATGAGGCCAGGCAATGTCCTGCACCAGGAGGAACTAAGGGCCTGCTGCACCAGCGTGAGGTCTGACAATTGCTCTGCGGATATCATCCTGGTACTTAACAGCAGTCAGGGTACTGTCAGCTATGACATGGAGGTCTGTGTGACCCTCCAAGGATCTGCCTCCCCAGACCATCACTGACCCACCACCAAACCAGTCATGCTGGATGATGTTACAGGCAGCATAACGTTCACCACTGTGTCTCCAGACTCCTTCGTGTCTGTCACATGTGCTCAGTGTGAACCTGCTCTCATCTGAGAGCAGAACAGGGCACCAGTGGTGGACCTGTCAGTTCTGGTGTTCTCCGTCCAGCTACACGGTGCTGGTCTGTGAGCACAGGTCACACTAGAGGAGGTAGAGCCCTCATGCCACCCTCATGGAGTCTGTTTCTGTCAGTTTGGTCAGAAATATGCACACCAGTAACCTGCTGGAGTTAATTTTGTAGAGCTCTGGCAGTGCTCTTCCTGTTCCTCATCACACAAAGGAGCAGATACCGGTCCTGCTGCTGAGTTGATGCCTCTCTACGGCCCTGTCCAGCTCTTCTTGTGTAACAGCCAGTCTCCTTGTATCTTCTCCATGCTCCATTCCCTTTTTGAGGGTCTTGCTTTTGACTGTCCATTGCACCTGTTGTCACTTTCATTTGCACCAAAGCAAGTGAAACTGCTTCACAATCACTTGTGCTTCCTAAATAGCCAGATTGATATCTCTGAAGTTTAACTGACTTGGTGTTATACTGTGACAAAAAAGACTGTGACAGTGTTTATTCCAATAGTATCAACGTCTTTGTTACATCACCATTTACATTCTACTTCAGGATCTGAAAATTAAGAATGCTATGATCTGCCTGTTTATTTTCTTTGTGTGTACATGTATGTTTAACCTTCTGTCACACAACTGCATTGCTGTCATAATTAATAGATCATTTTCTTGGCACACACACACACACACACACTCTGTCATACCGTAAGAGGCACAGGTGCAGTTAATAACGCCAATGATTGTTGCATTCCATTGATGTATGCCAGTTACAGGAACTATGTGACTGCATGTTTGCTTACTGGCACAGTTTGGAATGAGGCCATCATTAATGTAATGAGTTACACCAGTACTTCGCCTGCTTTGCATGTTAAACTGCCTGCAATAACAGAAGATCTATCTGCAAGTGAAATCAAAAGCAGCATATCATCAATCCAGTGTTCATAAATAAAAGCCACACTGAAAGAAAACCTATTAAAGATTCACACGGCTACTCTTGGTTCTCAACATCCCCCTCACATCATCCTTTAGTTTCTTCCAACGACCAATTATTTCTGCCCTGGACTCTTTCCCTGTGCCTATTACTGGTGGTGAATAATGGCTACCTGCCAAGCAGTGAGTTGACTGGTCCTCTCCCTAAAACTGAAGTAATATACTGCTAAATGGCGTTAAATAGCTGCTAAGTAGCTATTCCAACATTATTTCTGGATCTATGAGCCAGTCGCTATGCTGATTATTTTGTGGAACTGGCTATTACTTCCCAACCCTCGTTTACCGTCAGTACATCATTCACACACTTTGTTTAATGCAGCTGTGACACGCAGCCTGATGTAAGTTAACAAGGCCACAGACAGCAGCAGGTGGGATGACTAAATAATGTCTTAAACCACATCAACATCATCCATCTCAATTATGTTGCACACTATCAACTATTCCTCTTAGTGGTATTAGCAACACCTGTGATTTCCTATTGTGGCAAGTCTGCTGTGAAAAATACTTTTCAGTTGTAGACATGCATGTATCTTATTGGTCATTTATTTCCTGAATAAACTGTATTTGAATTTACCATAAAGGAACTGGGCCCATTCTTTTAAGTGTGAGAAACCACAGGCATGGATGGATTATTAAGCAGGCCTGACTTATCATACTCCTATTGTTACTCCATTTGGCACTGTTTTTGCTTTTGCTCCTTGAAACACTTCTATCTTGTATATTAGCACATTTTGCCAGATATCTAATAATCTATTGCTCTAAAACTGGGCCCAGTGAGTGACCCTGACCCAGGGAACCCACTGGTTGTGTGGCTGGTATTGCTTGTGGATCATTACAATTGTGGTTACTGTACTTAGTGTTACTATAATTTGAAGCATTCTCTTGCACAAGAATTTCTGTCATGATAAATAAGTTGACCTGAATTGAATTGAATCTCATCACAGCAATTATTGTGCAGCAAAATTAATCTAGAGGATCTAGAAAAAACCTAATTATATCATTCAAGTAAGCCACCTGAAGTTTAAATTTGTATTTGGAAAAAATGATACTGAGCACTATGTGACCATACGATACTGCAACTCAAAAATAGCGCGGTACTATGCTGTATTGATTTTTTCCCCCACCCCTACCACAAAGTCTGTCTGTTTTGCTCCTGTGTAGGAGAGGCTGTGGGGCAGATTGCGTGTCTGTGCCCAGGGGTCCATTGTCTTATAATCCACCCATGATCACAGGTTGTATCGAAACAATTTAGGCCACCACACTGACATATGTCATGAGGGAAAATAACCCTGGTAACAGCCTGGACTGTTGAGCTTCTGACAAAGAAATTCAAAATGCAAGCAGTTTCACAACTTAGCCTGTGGCACCTGAAACTTTCAGCTTCATCACATGACAAAAAGGATGCAGCAATCAAAGCTATCAGACTTGAACCGAAGCCAACATAAACAACTTCCTGTTGCTGCTGGCTGACAGCTCACATGCACTGCAACTTGACTTGAGAGGTTAAATTGCGTCTACTCTCTTCTAACATCCAAACAAAAATTCACCATTGAGTTTAGTCCAACCCAGAGGAAAATGTTGCTGCTCACAATAGTCTTTTCTTTGTCTAATCATAAACAAATCAGCTTATTTAAAGATTACTAAACTCTGATCTGTTTCTCCCAGCCCCGTCCCTCCCCTTGGGAGAAATAAGGAGCACAAGAACAAATCAGCTGCAGCTCTTTTGCTGTCTGTTGCTATCTTAACACTAAGAACGGATAAAATACACTGAGTTCAGACTTGAAGTTGATCAAGGAGACAAATTCCTGAAGTCATGCACTCATTTATAAGCCAATCAAGTCATCTTTGGGGTCTTATCTCAAGAGCTGTTTGTATCAGACAAAAACAGATCACTGCAGCAAGAGAGGAAGAAGAGCATTTCAATTAGGATCGGGTGAGAGGAGAGGAGGGCTGTTTCTAAGGAGATTAATTAGGAAGGAAGTATGAGAAAATGGTCAAAATCTTATATTGAGCTTATATTGACCTTGGTTATATCAAGAAGAATCAGGCTGGACAATAAAAGAGATCCTATTTCTATTTTACTTTCCTCTTGTTGTTGCAGTGATATTGATTTTACACTGTTAGAGACTTTCCTCATAATGAATCCTGTCACAATGTAAATCCTCCCATCATTCAAATGTTAGGCTGTCCTTACATAGTTGCAGGTTGCAAATTGCATGACATGTAATTTCTATGCAGCTTGACAGCTTAACAAAGCAATTACAAAATTATCTTTTTCATGCAATGTGATTTCATAAATGATTTTACCAAACTTAGCTAGATTAGTCATTCTTCATCTGTCTGTGGGGAGGGTCACTGTGACTACAGTTGCATCTTTGTATCTTATTACGTGTCGTTTTCTCGCTTGATGACATCAATTCAGATGTGTTGTGTTGCTTGTCTTTTATCACAGGCTGGCTAACGTTATTTTGCTTTATAGCGGCTGTCCTGGAGAAGATGAAGACAGCTATAGGTGTCACCTGAGGTCACATAACACCCTCATTATTAGGGACAGAACGCGATACACTAGTTCGCTTATTTAACATCAATGTCATTATTCTCCATGTTATAAAAACCGATAACGAAGTCACCTCTGAGCGTTTAATGGAAATAGAAAACGATGCTAGTAAATGTCAGCGGCTGCCATCACGGCGGAGGACGACCGACATCCTTATATTACGCTGTCAACACTCACCGAGGATCCAGGGCGACTGAAAGAAGTGTCTGACATGCTCCTGCCATGGATGCGTCGCCCAAAGACATTTATTAAAATGGGATAATCTAAGGCCAAATAAAATCCCTTGACGACCCAGACGCAAGGAGGCCGCCATGTTGTCGTCCTCCGTCAGAGACGTGCCCACTAAAATGCCTGACGGTAAAACAACAGGAAGGGTAGACGGATAGCAGGAACAAAAAATAAAAGTTAATATTATGAGAATTATCAATTCCATAAAGCTTTAAAAATCTGTGCTGATTTGCCAATAATTTTATTCACATATAAACTGTATTATTTATTTATTTGGTGATAAACGAGCAGGCTGAATGTAAGTTACTCTTTTGGGTCCTTCGAGGTCCTTTCCGCTGCTGCTCTATGGCGTTCAAAAATTGGTCGAAATCCCCGCTACTCACTGATTCACTGCCCTCTGCTGGAGAGAATGTGAAACACTCCTGTACAAGGTCTGTGGTTAAAACTTGTAAATTATTATTTGTTTCAGATCGTTGAATGAGAAAAAGGAAATTAATGCCAATTACTTCTTCTTCTGTCTTAAAAAAAAAAAAAAAAAAAAATAAATACTTTATTGATCCCTGAGGGAACATTATGATTAATTAATTTAATCAGTTATTTGATTGTTTAGACTCCTCGTGACAACTGGAATTAGAAAAAGTCAAACATGTGTCATTTAATTTAGATTAATTTTTTGTTGTTGTTTTTGTTATTGTTGTGTCATTGCTGGAACCAGATAAGGATTTAGGTCCTAACATGAAAATTACTGCTTTCTAATGTGATGTAAAAATATACAGTATATATAATGCAGGGAAGAGTGGGGTTTATTTTTTCACCCAGAAAAATACTAGAGCGATGACACTTATACTGCGCATGGTCCATTAGACCTTTCCCTGACATTTAATTTTCATTAATCAGTACTTCTCAGTTTGAATCATTGTTTACTTGACGTCTAAGTGGTTAGCATGTGTCCAGATCAGTGTGTCTAGCGAGCACATGATGTTCTGCCGTGGCTGATAGAGTGTAACAACATGTTGCAGCCATATCAAAAGAGACCACACAACTGTAGTTTCCAACATGCACGTGTAATTGCGATTACATAAACGGAGAGTTCATACACATATATAAAAATTTCAACTGCTGTCTGCTACATGGGCATATTGATGCTACTCTAAAACATAAAAATGAGATTACAGTAAAATGTATAGCCTACATTTATACATGCACAAGTCATTGTGAGGTACGTGATCATTGGAGTTGAAGTAATGATGTGATTATTTAACTATTTCGTATTAATGTAGGCTTGTTATTGTAATGGTCCATTAGAAGGTAAATAGTACACAATTATTATATATCATACACTGAATAAAAAAAGGGGTCCTTTGATGTGTGTGTGGAGATGTTGACCATGTCCTATCATCTATCTATCTATAATGAATAAATAAACCTAAAAGTATTTTAATTCTGTTTTTTTTCAGTGTGCCAAGAGTGAGGGACAGGGTCGCTAACAGAGGGGTTACCCACAAACAAAACTCAGTAACAGTTATTTAATTAATGACACTTAATAAATGATTACTATAATATTATTGTATAAATACATATTATCATATTATTGGCCTTGAGTGCATTCTTTTCAGAATACGCTGATGCTTATTAAGACAAAAGCAAGAGATCATAAGGGAAATTAAATGCATTGTGAACATGCTGCAACAGTCCCTGTGTCCTGTTGTAACTGTCCTCAGGGTGGAGTTCAGATGCAACACCTGACTTCTTCCATTCAAATAAACATTATGAATGATATGTCACATGTAATCATCTTTAAATGCTACAGGTAATTAGCAGACAGGTATAACTCTAATGTAAAAAAAAAAAAAAAAAAGGTTGGTCTAGTCCAAATAATCTCTGAGTTACTGAGAGAAATGCATCTCTACTACAAATAAATGTATCATTTTTATTCTGAATTTCTCTTAATCACATGCAGGTTTGTCAGATGTGTTGCCACATGTGTTTAAACTTTATATCTGTATATAAATAAGGCATAAGTGACAACATGACATTTATGACGTGTGCAAACAAGGAAATTATTGAGTGACTTAATGGTCAGAGGTGAATCAGGAAACAAACAATGATGGAAGTTTCTAAAAACTTTGAGCAGGAAATTGGCTTCATAACAAGTCACCTTTGCATTGTCAGGAATACTTCCTCGTTTTTTTGTGGGTTTTTTTGTCTCATCAAAACTGCAGACCTGACTGCAAATTACACTTCATTAGTGATTGTTCTTGTGAGCACCGTGACATCAGAGCTGTTGTTTCATGTGAGTGCAGGTGTGGTGTGATTGCTTCTTTTTAAATGTCCCTTGACTCATATGTTACTTTGCGTCATAAGATTATAAAGCGGAGCGTTATTTCTAACTGGGCGGTGAACTGCGACACAGCCCACCCCCACCCAAACAAAGTAAAGCTGCATCAGTGACGCAGTTCTAATCTGTCCAACTCACAGTTTGGGCTGAATGCCTCACAGGTCCATTTGAGTGTGAAGAGAAAATGATAAGGGGGCCTGATAAGCTGAGGCTGTGTATCTGCTGAGAGAACACAATAGCCCCACTGAGCAGGCATGGGACACAGACACAAAATCCCAGCTGGCTGTCTCTATGCCCATGCTCTGCCTATCTTTCATCACTTCCCTGTTCTTCTGCCAGCATCTATCTGATTGAATTAATGCACCCTCTTTTAAATAATAAAATAGCCCTTGTGTGGCTCATTCAAATCTGAAAATAATTTTCTGACAATAAGAGATAAAGGCACTTGTGGACAGATACTACATATTGTTTTTTGGCAAAACAAAAGCAGCCATTGTTTCATCTGTGCAGCGTTGTGTGACACAGCGCGGGAGGGAAAATACATTTTACCTACATTTTGTCGCCGTCTTCCTAGACAGTCGCACTATTCTTATCATAGCAGTCGATGTGCAACAAAACCACTCACTGCTAAAGTGAATCACACAGATTAAATATCTCTTCCCAGCTGCATTTGTGTGTTTTTGTTCCTTCCTGGATCAATTACAACCGGTTTGGGTGCATGTTTGCCTACGTGACATTGGTGCCTGCATGCCACGAGCGCCCTACAACCGAGTCTTGTAAATACTTGTTACGCTGGTTAAACGGTGCTTTCCCAAATTACACATTATATTCACCCACGTACAGTTGATTCTCAAGAAGCAGGGAAGTCACACACACACACACACACAACACCTCACATGTACTATCACTGCCTATTAAAGGGCGCTGATGTCTGATTTGAATCAGCTGTGAGTGGCCGTCATGGTTTCTCACACACTGAGAGTATGTAAAGCGTGGGTTTGCATTCACAGGGTAGCAGTGCGTTAGGAAAATCAAGCTGCTGTCTCTCTGTGCTGCAGGGGTTAGATCAGTCTAGACAATTTGCCTAACTGTTTACTTATCGTCACTCACATCACATCAAACATGTCCCCCTATCACAGCTCACAGCAGCATCCACATTATTCACAAGTGGAACTGAGGCCACATTTCAGACGTCTGTCTGTGCCTGCAATGATTAGATGTTCATCTATTTGCGCTGTGTTAAAGTTCACATACAGCGTGTGACGTCTTACGGTTTGGAAGCATCTGAGGTAAAAAGTAACTAACACACAAATTGTGTTTACCTCGTGTGTTTGCGGCTGCATCACAGTTGCACTTTGCTTCATTGCTGTCACCATTTAAATGGTGTAAAACATACGCCACTTATAATTACAACATTTGTTTTGCTGAATAATTAGCTGTGTTTGATTTTGTGTACATTTCAAATTAAAAGTGCACAATACGGGCCACGATAAGTGCTGCTCCAGGGAAACAACAAAGTGTGATTTTATGTAACAACACAGCCTCTAAAGAATGGAATATGATGGGATATGCACTTCAATTCGCATTGCTTGCTTGTTTCATGTACGCTAATACAACAATGGCAATCAGTAGCTATTATCTCAACCCAATCAGGAGCAGTCGCTGGCTATATCGTGTCTCCGCTCGCAATTTTCTTTATTTCATCCAATCGTCAATGGGAAACAAAATTACAGCAAACTCCCCTAATCAGAGACGGTTTCCTGCTGCCAGGAAGAAATGCTCTTTTAGTTGTTTCCATCAGGTCTGACACTACAAGATTGATGTCTACTTCTTGATAATGACATGTGGTGTAATTTCCTCCAGCTCGCGTCGTGACAGTGTTGGTTAGTGACACTGATGTGTGTGTGTGTGTGAGAGCAAGAGTGGCAAGAAAACTGCAGCGGTGATGGTGCTGTGGGCAGACTTTAAAACTGTCAGGAGAGATAATAACCGAACACGGTGTCAATCAACGCCACGCTATGTAAAGAAGGGTTACAGACGCCAGATAAATCAGAGTGAAGATTAGACCAAAATTTGCTTGTGAATACAGGCCAAAGAATGGAGCCTTATACTGATGCTGCTTTTATCTCGTCGACCATCAAGGGGCAAATCATTTCGTCTGCTGCCTGCAGGAACCAGCTGTGGCAGCTGTGGCACGCGCCGGTGAGCAATTAACTGTGTGGCATTTCACACTGTCACGATAAAACAGAAATGACCTGCACTATCTGTGAGTGCACGGCTTTTCAAAGTCAAGCGTGTAACAGATCCAGTGGGAACAAGGACAGGATGTGAATCATACTGTGGACGGACAAGACTGGCTGCAATTTGAGTGGTAGCTTGAACTCGAAATGCCGACTGATGTGATTGATGAGAAAAACCAGTGTTTGTTAAAAGTCACATGAACTGTCCTCTTCTTGGTGTAAAGAATCACATGTCAATTGACCTTTTGCAAAGCCCCGCCCCTTTGAGATGGTCCGACAAGCTGTTGCAGTAAGCATGGAGCCCACACTGTAACTAACTGCACTCCATAAATAAAAATATTAT
>JAPZEB010000013.1:27023400-27046355 GCA_029783705.1 Chaetodon striatus | reverse complement strand
TAGTGATTTCAAAATAAAACAGGAAAGACAAGACATGAAATGTGCAAAAATAAAACGGAAACTTGACGGACATGACAAAACTAAAACTATGAGGGATTAGCATTCACGTCTCAAGACTAAGACTATATCTAAAATAGCTGTCAAAATTAACACAGAATCACAGTTAGACATAATTGCACTTTTGTGCAAAAGGCTTTTATAAAGCTTTCACAACAAATGATCTGTCAGTCTTGACAGCATCATACAACATTTGACCGGCATATATGGGCTACTTGAGACATTACCATCACTACAAATGTGAGCTTTAATGGTTGTCTGTCTCTGTGTGTCAGCCTTGTGATTGACTGAATGGCGACCTGTCCAGGGTGGACCCTGCCTCTCGTCCAATGTCAGCTGGGATAGGCTCCAGCCCCCCCCCCCGCCACCCTGTAAGAAGATAGACGGTTGGAGAGAGCAGCCGTCTGAATCTGGTCCAAACCTTCCTGCCATAACAAATCAATAGGATAACAGACAAATAACTGTAGGACACTACACAAAATATATAGGAAAGCTTGCGATAATTTAAGCAAAAGATATCAAGGGTGACAGGGTGTGGGTGTGGTGGGGCCAACTTTTTTGAGAAACATGCATGAGTAATTCCAGCTTTACCTTTAAGTGGTAGTACACTATCAATCGGTCAAGGCATTAAAATGTGGATGAATGCATCCTGATTATAAGTCTGTTTTATAAAAATCAGTCCCTTGTTTGTCCCCTTTTCACTGTAATTAAAATGTGGTTATGGGGTAAAAGTTAAGCCTGCAAAATAAAGCTGTCCTTTATTCACCCCTTTGTCAGGTAATGTAACTTTCACATGTAATCCAAGTGTTATTGCACAGTACCTTTTCATACAAGTCCTAAAAATGATCAAGGTTTACTTGCGGCACCCAACCAGACACCAAGCTGTAAGACTAGACCCCAGCTAGACAGGGTTATTTCCCCGAGGTACAAGGAGAAATTTTAATTAGCGTAACTGTAATAATTATCGAGCTATTTGTTATAGTTAATCCCCCCTCGAGCAACCATGTTGGTTAATTTTTCCACCTCAGCACAGGTATTAATTTCAGCCCCAATTCCCTGTTGTTTCCAGGCGCCCTTGAAGGTGGTCCAATAACGTGAGTCCGGTCCACAGAGACTCCTCTGGGTTTCATTTCATTTGCACATGATTTGGGTGTCAATCATACGGCAGCGTTTCCCGACTGCCGAAAGAGGGTCCTGTCAGCGAGAGGGAAGACAGGCTGATGTTAAAGCTTCGGAGCAGTCACTTTCTAATTCAACTGCTGGAATATCATCACCAGCCAAACACCTTGGGAACCATTAAGGGGAAGATGAAGTTGAAGTCCTTCAGGAGAGGTAGAACCTGCGACATTCTGTGATGGGTCATTTTAATAAAAACCTACTGTATGAACAGGATGAGTGGAGCTGAAGAGTTGGGAAAACTTCTTCACATTTACAGATACTTACAGCGGCCCTGAGGGTCAGAACACAACTGCATCTGCAAAGTCTGCATGTCGAAGTATCCTTGAGCAAGATACTGAACCCCAAATTGCTCCCAATGATGCTTCCATCAGTGTGAGTGTGTTAAAAAACTGAGGAGCAGGTGGCACCTTGTACGGTAGCCTCGGCCACCAGTGTGTGAATGTGTGTTTGAATGGGTGACTCATAGTGTAAAAAGCGCTTTGAATGGTTAGATGACTAGAGAGGTGCTATACAAATGCAGGTCCATCCAATGTTTCGGAAAACAGAATAACATTTTAAAAAGCAAAACATTTATGAAAAGACAAAAACATTTCCCACAACACTACAACATTTGGTGAGACCCAAACCAGGATAGGTTAAGTAATAGTGGACAATGATTACTCGTCACTGATTGGATTCACCTTCTGTCAGTCTGTGACAAACAGAAGTACTTCTTTTATTGTTAGATTTCCAATGACCTGGATGCTTCACCACAAATTACTGCCTCTCACTGGTATTAAGTAAAGTATGTAGAAGTAGTAGGAGTATTGAGATAAATTAAAACTTTATTTACTGCTAAACAGTGTTGCTAAGTTGGTCACTTTCTCGCTAGAAGAAATATTTCCGTTAGTCGCAGACTAGACAGTGCATCCAATCAGAGACAAGGAATCATTGTCTGACAGTACTTACCTGTTCTGGTTTGAGTCTCATCAAATGTTGTGTTTTCTGAAATGTTGTGGTGTTTTGTGAAAAGTTGTATTTTTTTAAACTGTCATAAATCAGTTTAGGGAGGACCCAAGTGCAAAGCAGCAGGCAGGTTGAAGGTTAAACAAAAAGCAAACTTAAACGCAGGTGATAAAAAAACAGGTGAAGCAGGCAGGTGAGTTCAAATGACAGCAGAACCAAAACTAAACTGAAAACCAATCGTGAAAAATACAGTGAACTCAAACGAGACAGGTGTGACAGAAAACAGGCGGCAAAACACACAAAGACAGGAAGTAAAACTAGACACGACACATGAGGAGAGAATCTACAAAATAAAACAGGAAGCAGATTCAACATGAATGAATAACATGAAACCAGGAACACAAACAGAAACCTCAAAAGTTCATGGGATAACAAAATATAAACAAAAAACCAGGATCATGACAGAGATATTGTGTTGTTTTGACCATGAGGACCATCTTTCTATGGGCAACAGAGACAACTGCAAAGGCCTCCCTTTTATTTTTTATTTGAGTTGATTACTCATTGGCTATTATTCTTGTATATAATAAATGGCTTCTATAATGTAACTAATAACCAAAGATGTCTACCTCTTCCACTCTAACTTCTGTGCCCAAATTAATTTCAATATTTCAATTTATTTTTCTGTTCTATTTTTCTAAGTTTACTCTGCAAAACCCCCTGACACAAAACTCATAAGAGCTGATTTGATTAGTGGGTTAAAGTTGGGTCCCTGCGCTTGACATTTTACCAAAATTAATCTGTGATTGTTTTAATGACTAAACTATGACTAACCTGTGCAGCCCCTATGCTCACTCATACAGAGAGAGAGAGAGAGAGAGAGAGGGAGAGAGAGAGAGAGAGAAAATCCACACCACTAAATAATAGAAAAGACTGAAATCTTCCAATACTTTATCACCCGTGTTCCCCTGTAATTCCGTCTGGGAGCGGCTCTGCAGATGAAGTTTCAACTCTGTGACAGACAAAGTTAATCTACAGTAAGTGACAGTGACATTGACTGCAGGCTTACCCTTCCACAAATCCGATAGAAATGAACGTAACAAAAGCAGAGCCATAGCTGAGACAGCAAAGTAAGAAGAAATCCGATGAGGATGTCTCTATACGAAGCATATTGATGTGCTGTAGTTAATCTCTGGCAGCTTGCCATGAAAAGGCACTGGCTCTGAAACTAATGCACACCTGTGGGAATAAATCAATGACAGCCTCTCATTTCTTTTTTTTTTTTTTTACGGGATTGAATTGTTGGAAAATAATACCATGACCGTTGAATCCCTAGATACATCTCATTAAGCACTGTCTTCTTTCAAACTTCCTTAAGCGAGATCCTAAATGATTCAGCAAACCTTCCCGTTCTTCCGTCTTTACACTGAGGCCCTCAGATGGCTTTGTGTTCTAAGTGATTCGCTCTTCAGTCCATACAAATTACATTGATTCAAAGTGTTAAACTAACAATATCATGCTTAAACAGAAAAGAGCAGCGGATGAAGCAGGCAATCAGTGCTGCTCTCTAAGTGAGACAGGTTTCGCATAAATAAAAGACATTCTTCGATAAAAGCGAATGAAAAAAGCTCTGATAAATCTCTCTGTTGTGGTGCGTGAGTGTGATGCCGCATGTAGTTGCTGTGATTTGTGTCCATGGATGTTTTTGTTAATTAATTTCCCTTCTTTGGCTCTGCTGTGATCTCCATGTTATCACCTGCAGTATATCTTGCTTTACCACCGACCTGATATGAAAGCCATTCATCACCTGATCGGAGCAACAACAGGTGAGGTCGCAGCAGCTAATAAAACAACATCAGCGGTGCAGCTTGTGCACAAAAACAAAGGAATTATGAATTCATGTTATTACTCCGGACAGTCAGATTAATATTTTGTCAATCTGTATTCCAGAGGGAAACACATGAAGAATAGAGATCGAACCAGTGATGCAATAAAGGTGAAATATCTGGAGCCGCCCTGAGGAATTAATAATTAAAGAGTGCACAGTTGTTTTCTGAGAATAAAGACAAACTGAGCTTCATAATTGATAACAACACCCCTAAAAGATTAATCACTGTATTATGATAGAAGCCTGTTCAATAGCAGTTAAATATCTTGCTCACAGTGGGTTCGAGTCATTGTTCTCCTTTGTTTGGCACAGGGGAAGGCTGCTTGCTGCTGTTTAGGAGGCACTTTGGATTTCATTCTTCACTCCTGGTGAATAATTATCCATAACTCTTTATCTGTGTTTAATTTAGGCAAAAAAACGAGTCTGTGGTGTCTCATTTATTTCCTGTTGTTATATGGCTGTATTTTTAAAGTCTTCCTTCACTTAAAAATGTGTTTTGCTTATTTTTACTCCTCACAGCAACAAGCTTCAAGTGATTTTCAATAAATGCTGGTGACATGTAGCTACAAACTGACGCCTGATACTTGTCAGTGTGGACAGGTGTGACACCCCTTTTGAATCCTATGACATGGTAAAGTGTCAACTAATCATATGTTTTTGTTTCTAGCTGTGGTACTGTGATATTTAGCTTAGTAAGCTGATGCCATGCTAGCTTCCTGTGCATTGCGGTGTCAAATTGGGGCTCAGACATTGTTTAAAAACACAGATGCATTTTTGATGAAATATAGTCGAAGTTCTCTGTGACAAGAAGCAGACACACACAGGAACGTGACCACATAGGTAAACGAGCACTTGAGAATGTATAGGGTCACTCTTTCTGTCATCCAAGGGTTTAGTTTGTTACTACTCTTACTAACCACAAGTTACGTTGACATGATGAAGATAACTCTGGTGTGTTACAGGGTGAGTTTGGATTCTGCCAAGTCACACAATAACACAAACAAACTGATTGTGGCATGGGTAGACCAGGAGCTCCAGTGTTCAGGGAGGTAATGTAACTGCTTTTGTCAACAGTCTGGCTTCAGAGAGGGAATAGATAAGTTTCATTTTCAGTTCAGTTTCCCGTCAGAAAAGGTTGTTTGTTTGGAAAGTGCTGAGCATACAACTGGATGAATGAGACTTGGATTATGCTGCACAAGTTGTGTGAGAGGTTGTAAAAAGATGTTTTGATGTTACTTTTTCCATTTTTGCATTTTTTTTTTTTTTTACTGTGGAGTTTTCTTTAGAAACTCAGTGTTGTTCAATGTTGAGTTACTTTAGCGCTCTATGTAACCAACTTATTGATATCAAATATTGTCACAAAACCTTTGACAAACAAGTTGTTGTAGTTATACATTCTGTTAATGCATAGCTACCTGCTGTATCAGGTGAAATAAACTCACATATCAAACATTCTCAGTGTCTTTAAAGGAATATTTCGTATGTACCACCTTAAAGCCAACATGTACGTAGCTGCTGGAACAAGCCTGTAATCAGAATTTATATAAGTTTGTTTCTGATTGTTGTTTGCCCCCCCCAAAAGCAGCCTTTTCTTTCTTTCCCTCTTTTTTGCTGTTGTGTACATGTAATACTTGTTGTTCTTACACATGTTGTGTAGGCAGTAGTGAGGAGCCAGGTAAACACACTCATCCCCCATGCTGGTGTGGTCTGAGGGTTTATTGATGTGGGCTGAGTGACAGGCTGGCAGGGCAGGTGAAAAGCCTTCAAAGCAGTTCTAGCTTTATAAAACACGTAGACCACCAGCACTCAGAGGACATCTGCATAGTCCCAGTCATGATACTGAAGTGATAATAATGGTCTACTTTACTCTTTTGCACTGACTGCTGTGTAGCCTAACACATCTTAAGTTTCTATGTTAAGTGACAGTTGTTTTTATATATGTCAGATTTTCTTTCCTGCCTCCCTACTCACCTTTTTATCTGGCAGCCACCCAGTGTTCATTTACACCACTTTAGTAACTCTGACAAAAATGTAAGACAGCTTTAGTTTCTAGTGCCTAATTAAAAATCAGCGACTATGACAGTGATCAAGCTCCTCCCAGAAGGAAAGCAATACTTCAAGTTTTTTTTTTTCTGTCCCCTTCAAGTGAAGAGCATCACTTCATACCTTACAAGCTCAACCCTTTAGGTACATGAAATGTGTCAGGGAAACAATGGTAACGGTACCAACCACTGTACAGGCCAAAAACAACAACAACAACAAAAAAACATAAATAGCAAAGCTTGTCAATGATTTAAATGGAAATCAGCACAAGATGTTGACTTTGCAACATGAAATGAAAATGGAACTTTGGTGTAGATATGAAGTCTCACTTACTTTTGTTTTGGTTAGGTGACAATGAATCACACATGGATACCTTCCCCTTTTTGGGAGTAGGAGGAAGAAAACATGTTCCACCTTGTTGCTTTATTTCTTCAGCTGCAAAGCGTCCTAATAGAACTACTGCTCTCATTCATTTTTACTTTAAATATGTTTTCAAAGGCTGCACTTTCAAAAAATATATATTATTTTTTCTGTTTTGCATTGAGTGAGCTGGTGCTTGGCATCCAAAACCAAATGTTCCTGAAAGATTAATGGTATTCGGCTCAACTATTGTGGGCTCAAAACGGGCTCGTTCATTTAATCTTCAGAGCAACAGATAATAAAATAAGAGGCAACTCTCCTGCAACCTTGTGGCTGTACTTTCAAGGGGAACATAAACTTCGATGTGCCCTTTGAGACATCATGCATCATTCCCGAAGGATTTGACTCATTAGATCATTAAGGGATTTTGATAAATGCTTTCTGTGAGGACATTTACATGACCATAGAGTAAATAACAGCTTGTGTCACAGCTAAGGTTATGTAACATACATCCTCATGTCTTATTCACAAATATCCCTGCAGTGTTATGGAATAAACCGGCAAACATTACCATGGATGGATATGGATGGTTTACTGAATGGGACTATGGGCACAGGCCCAGAGGTCCAAAGTGTCAGGGGCCCTGGCCGTCACCTGCAAAATTTCACTCAAAATAACATTTAGCAACCAGGAGGAGACACAAAAAGACCAGAAAGTGATACAAGGAACTGCAAAAAGAAACAAAACAACCACAGGACACACAAAAGGACCAAAAAAGACACAAAATATCTACGAAAGGGGCAAAACAACAAAAAAAGGGATACATAATGACTACAAGAGACACAAAAGGACCAAAAAGGACACAAAATAACAACAAAAAGTGCAAGTCAATCAAAAGGAAACACAAAATGACAACAAAGAAACACGTAAGGACTAAAAAAGACTCATAATAACCCCAAAAAGACACACATTAACTACAAAGTGGGGCAAAACAACCAAAAAAGACAAACAATGACTACAAATAAATACAAAAGGACCAAAAAAGGCACAAAATGACCTCACAGAGACACAAAATTACTATGAAGAGACACAAAACAGCCAGAGGTGGTAGGGCCTTGTACATGTCTGTGCCCAGAGGCCATGGAAGATTCATACAAACAACACTGAACATGGTGAGTTTCAGGCACAGCTCTGTGTCATATGGTGAATATTACACAATTACATTTGCTAAACTCATAGCAACCTTGGTAATGTTTCTATTTTTGATTCTCGAAATGTCAGTATCTGAGAGCAGCCATAGAAACCATGTGAACAGTATGCTAATGTCAGTATAAGTAGTTGTGAAAATGTAGGTTTTGTACAGAACGTGTGCTCGGGAGAAGTGACAGGGAGATTCTGAGGGCTGGGAAATTTTCAACTTGGCCATCGATTTACTGCTTTTTGGGCTTTGGCATTAAACAAGGGTAACACAGCATCGTGTGGAAAACACTTCCAGGAGATCAATCTATTAAAAGCTAGGGGGGGAGTAAGCAATGTAATATGATAATTTGTCCTGTTTCTCCATTCAACCTCTCAGCCCTCCTTCTCACGAGGCATGTCAAGGCAGTCACGTCAAGAGACACAGCTGTTACTCGGGGTGACATGATAATTATCTTGGCATTGCTGTGAGGTCATTACTCCCATGGTGGGTAATTTCCCAGCCTTTTTTCACGGCTTTTAAACGCACACAATATGGAGAGAGTGAGAGAGAAGTCCACAAGACAAAAATTAGCATTTGATTTGGACCGTACCGTGGCACCTAAACTCTCACTTTACTGAAGTGGCTGTGGATGTCTTTCATAAAACATATATTACATTAGGGCTTCAGGGAGATGACGGCTGGGGTTTCTCAATACAATTAGAATATATCAAAGAAACTTTAGTCTCTTTTGTTGATGTGTCAGCCGAGATAGAAGTTGCGTTTCGTTACGCAAACGTAAACCAGTTCTGGCAGGTGTTTCCTGACTCCGTTCCTTGACTTCAAGGAAATTACTGTCTCACAAAAGTGCAGCACACGCTCACTTTAGCTTCCCAGCTTCTGGGGGAATTGGCATACATCATAAGGCCCTGAGCAATCAAATCTGGGCAGATGACACAGAAAACAAAGTAATGCAGAGAAGTACGTCTGAGCGGAAGCCCTTCAAGGCAAAAGTTTTGCTGGGAATTCAGGGTAGAAGTTTCAAGGTACCCTGGTTTGTAGTAGTAATCCAGGATTAGGTGAATTTGAAATCAATTATGAGCTCAGCAGGATTATTGACGGATACCACCTAGTCATTACAGCATGTGGACAAAATGACTTTTCTTGGGAACTTCCATTAATTTAGCTGAAATGGAACAGTGTGCAGCAGCCGTGCAAAGCCACCTCTGGATCAATGAAAAGGAACCACAGAACAATCCCAATTGATCCCCTCTGCTGAAATACACCAGAAGGCACTGTTATGGTACAGAACATGTTCGATTGGATTCCACAAATCCTTCACACAACTACACCGAGAGAGCAACAGGGAACACGTGTGGTAGACATTAATGCACCACTGGCATTCATGGAGAAATGTAATTTACTGAGGGAGTAAAGGACATTGTTTTAAGATGTGCTGCAGGTGTGGTGTGTGTGAGTACGTGCGATTTGTGACACGCTGGCTGCTTGTAATGAGATGTACTTTTTGTAAACCCTCTGCACCCTCTCTAATTTAACAGGAATTTCTAAAGGAGAGGGTGACATCCAGTGTCGTGTTTGGCCACTTTAAAAGGGGTGACTATGAGGTGGACATTGCATTTCGGAGTAGCTCTCTGTCAGAGCCACATATTTTTATATTTGGTCAAAATGTCTGACATATTATACGGGTTCTGATGTTATTTAAGCTTACACAACAGATAGTAGTAGTGGACTATGTGTAGGTTGAGGTTATATTTACTTTATTCATGTGTTAGAATACAGGCATGAGTTATTTATGACAGGTATTGTGCCATAAGCTAGTTTAGTGTGCATGACAAAACAAGATTGTTGACAAGGTTGTGCGTAAAGATGACATGAAATCTATGTTGGTTTGGATTGTACTGCGATTGGACCGCGTTATGCAGTCAGAGTAGGACAGAGTCGTGGACTAATTGGGGCGTACCAGATGCAATATTGAAAGGACCTGGCCTGACGTTTTGTTTTCTTTTTAGTATTCTCGATAAACTTCGTTCAACTTTTTCCCTGCCTCATGTGAGTACTGTGGATCTTCACAAAAGGAGCAGGAACACGTGTCTGAGACACCTTACAGACCAATTGGCCTAGGAACTTTGGTAGGTTGAAACAGCAGCTATACTGTCTAAAACGCTAATGAGCATGCAGATGAAAATATACAACTTGGATAGTATGACTTCTGTAATATCAACCAAATGATGGTGCTACTTATCCAGTTCAGAGGACAGCCTTTGGAGGAGGGACTTAAACCATGATGCAAAAGGAAACTAGAATTTCAGGCTAATATTGTGTCATCACTGACTATCACATGTGGTCTCAGGTATTATTGTCTCATTGTCTAGCGCTGAGCATGGTACGATTTGCTTCTATCATATCAAAGAGTAGTTTTTACTCTGCTTATGTGTGCATCTGGCAACACCATCAGCCAATCCAAACACTGGTTTTTCGGCGTGCTTTGTATGATATCTAACGCAAATGTATGCACAAAGGTTCATAATAACATTACGTACTTAAACTAAAGTTACGTACTTGATTTAAAGGGACTAAGGTAAGATTTCGGCAAATATAGGTAAATGGTAAATGGACTGAGCTTATAAAGCACCGTCACATTCACCCATTCACACACACATTCACACACGATGGAACAGCAGTCGGGAGAAATTTGGGGTTCAGTAGCTTGACCACGGATACTTCGACTAGAGGGGCTGGGGATTGAATGACCGATCTTCTGATTAGTGGACAACTTAATGTACCGCTGAGCAAAAGCTACCTCAGGTATTGTGGTTACATTTTGGAAAAAAATGACATGGCAACGACATACCTTAAAGTCACTCTAAGTTCACTTGGCTTGACACGGTTCCGATCCCCAGTCTCCCTGAGGGAAAACCATGTGTTTTGACCCATACACCGCCCTAACCTGCCTCCTTGTCGGGACTAATTCCTTCATTATTCCTGTCAGCGCATTGGTGACATGATTGCAAGCTTCCCAAACACGTAGTCTATACATGAATTACTGGCTCATGATTATGTGGGATACAAACAAATTTTAGTGCATTATTTCTCTGGGTATACATTCAAACAGTGCACACAGGCTGAGTTTTTGGAATTGTTGTTTGTTTCAGTGGTCAGCCTGTGATTTATGGCATTCTGACTAGAATACTTTGGGGTTTATTCCTTAATTTGATCACTTGTTCAACAGAAATCCAAATTGTCATTTGTTGTTTTTAGAAAAGAGAGAACAATTATAGCCTCTTTCTCTCACTGTGGCCTCTGTTTTTGTCCGTTTCCCACTTGGCACAGCTGCCATGTGCATTTTTCAGCTTTTGACTCTAAAAGAATCCAAATGAGCTCAATCAAAAACACATCGCAGGTGAGGCCAATAGCCTGAAGCCAATGCAGGTCTGTTCTGATACAGTCTGATTCAGCAGCCACTGGAGCGTATCCAGCCTGCGCTGTGTATCCTGTGACAGCCGCTGAGCACAGATAAAGACGCGTGTGGTCAAACATGCAGACTTTGATCTGGTGCTCCTATTTCTATGAATAAGCGCGTGGCCATCCAAACAGTCTCATGCTGCGTACGGGGGGGAAAGAACTGGAGGATCAATGCTAATCAAGCTCTCTGCATGAGCCTTTTTTTGATTTAATAAAGATCTGCTGATGGGAAGGTTTTGGTCTTTTTCTATTGTTGTTGCTGGTAGTGCCGTTTGGGATACAATGGGGATTTTACTGAGTGACACTTTTAGACTCGATGCTGAGATAGGCAATCAATAAATGAGGGAGGACAGCAGTGACGGCTGGTAAAGAAACTCAATCATATATTCAGGTGATATCGTAAACCCACAGGCTCAGAGAGGCAGAGCAGAGGCTAAAAACAAACTTCATTCTCAAACCAAAAAAGATAATTACAAAGCTGTATTTTAATTGCAGGTATTACCATGGTGATACATCACCTCTAGTCTCTAGACATTGTTTTGAATCTCTTCTCTAATTAGCTGCTCCTTTTGTAAGTGAAAATCCAACTTTCCTCATTGAATTAACGACCACTGGTGGCTGTGTCAGAGGACAGTTACTGATGTTGCAGTTCCCTGTCCTCGCTGATGGAGGTTGGTGAAATTATCAGATTACAGCCCACCTCTAACCGTGCGCCTGTGTTTGTTTATGAGCCGGCATGCAAATGTACTTTGCCTCAGGCGCGTTTGATTACATGTGCATGAAAACGTGACTGGGTTTACCCATAAAAAAGACAGACTACGCCACACTGTGACTCATCAAATCCCTCCATCAGGTATCATAAAGCAAACGTCTCCTTGTTATTGAAGACACTGTAGAGACACGATGGCGAGGAGGGGGAAATTATAGTGAACGCTGTGAATCATCTCAGCGGTTCATTGCCACTTCACGCTGATTGAAATGTCAAAGGATGACTCTCAAGGTCTAGTGTCGAGAGCAAGAAAATTCCTTCCTTTGTGAAAGATATGGTCATCATCATCATCATCAGTTACCAATATCTATTCCTCTTTGTCCATATTACAGTTGATATAAAGATAGGAGCTTTTTAATATGTTTATCCACGTTCTTCATGTTCCCATAATACTGAACAACTTGCCCTTAAACCAGGGCTGAATCCAGCATATTTGGTGCCACAGGTAAGGTTCCCCTGCCCCCCCACCCTTTATTATCATTATTATTATTACTACTGTTATTATTAGAAGTAGTAGTAATGATTTATTATCTTAATCCTTTTTAATTATTGTGTTTATTACAAACAAGAACAAGAGCTAATGTGAAATCAACACAAATAAAAAATTTGCTTTGCTAGCAATAATAAATAACAAACTTCTGTCTTCTTCTGTTGTCTGTCTTTTGTCCTGTGCCCTAGATAGCTTTTGCCTTTTCATTTTCTCTTACTCTAAAGCCATATTAGCTCTGGCATTTTGCGACAACCTGTTCTCATACCGAATTTATTAAATTCCGCTGCTTGGTCAGTGATTACGGCGTCAGGCGTTGACAAAAAAGGGCTTCCTTTCATAGTGGTATGATGCACCATCGTGCAGCCTCAGTTTATAACACTGCTAGATGGCAAAAGTTCAAAATGCAGCCGTTTTTTTTTTAAAGATTTTGTTTTGTCTTTATGCCTTTAATAGACAGGATACAGTGAAATGGGGAAAGAGAGAGAGAGTCGGGGATTGACATGCAGTAAAGGGCTGCAGGCTGGAGTTGAACCCTTGACCGCTGCAGCGAGGCAGCACCTCTATACATGGGGCGCCATCACCATGCACTAAGCTACCGATGCTCTGATAACAATGTAATTTAACGAGCTGGACTTTCACCCAGGAGCCCAATTTTCTCGTCCTATATGAATTTTGAGCCAAACCATGACATTTTTTTTCTAAATCGAACTATGTATTTTTGTTGCACAGGGAAATAAACGCGAATGTAAGGCAGCCACCTGTTTAAGCCGGTAGGAGGCACTGTTGTGCTGTTGATTTCGCAGCAAATGTTGCAGTTCACACTGTTTGTCCCAGGCAGGGCGACATAGCATTAGGATTTGCTGTGTTTAGGATGCCATGTTTGCTATTATTGTAACAGTGTCCTGCATTATATCACAAAATTAGGTTGATTATGTGTTAAAGCCACACATTTTGCTAATATGTTCATTGTTGCTGTTTATAAACATATCAGGCCTTGGGTTTGACTATAAATTTACTGTGTTTGTTACTGTTTGATGATGTTATTGAAGTGAGATTGCAGTGTGGCTAGCATACTGTGAAGGAGCAGACAACTGATACTGTGTAAGCCTGGCAGGATGGGGCATTAGCTCTTCTGTTAACAGTTAGGTTTATTTGAGAATGAATGTTTAAAATTGGTAATGGATGTATTTATTTTATCTTGACAGTTATGACTATTTTCATTTGATGTATTATTTTCTAATGTTAATCATTGTTTGAGTAAGAGATTTATTTCTTTAAAAAAAAGTGTATTTTCACTTGCCCTTCGAGGTTGACGATTTTGTTGCGGATGTCTGCCAGCAGCAGAGATGTTACTGAGTGTTACTGTGAAATGCAGTCAAGGTCTAAACCACAACAACCCTGCGTCTGGTACCTCCTTCTCCCCGCATGACACTCCACCACAACTTTAAATAAAATTCACAATGCAGAGTCAAGGGGAAGTCTAGAGGGAGTCTGGCAATGGGCGTGAAGAGGCAGCAGGTTACATAAATATGAGGTGTTTTACTCTAAGTTTATTCTGAAAAAGACTAGTATTTAACAAACAGGAAATGAACAGGAAGTGTATTTTTAAAGGACACAATGCATGTAACAGGCATAAATTAGCATGGCGTCACAGCGAACAGACGCACACAGGATACCAAGCGTGTCATATGTAGACATGAAAACTGACAAAATGGTAATATGTGGTGAGTTGGGAGTGAGAATGCGTTGGTTCTGACTGTGATGATCACTCACTGACGAGCTAGAGGTTGTAGCCCTACCACAGACCGACTGGATGTGTTGGATCTTTGGGTAATTTTTCACCTAATTTTAAGTTTTTTGAGTGTCAAATTTATGGGTTGTGTGGCGTCTGAGGCAGTATATACATCCTCCTTCTGGGATTTGCCCTATGTGACCGCCTACATTGCCTATAGGAACATCTGCCACTGCCTTTGACTGCGTGACATTTTAGCTAAGCCAGTTAGTTTGTTAGTGCTAAAGGCTGTTTCTTCTTCAGGCTGTCATCCATTCCCTCTGCAGTAAAAGGCAGGGATGATTATCTCTGTGTGTGACAGGTCGTGTTCCATCATCATTTATTGCTCAAAAAGCTCTACAAAAAGGAATGACACCTCTAGCATGGCACTAACTCTAGGCTACCTTCCCATACAGCACAGTGCATAGTTTCATTCTGGCAAACACACAAACAATAAAGACAGGTTACTGTTTCAGTGCTGGAATCATAGATTTGTGATTGGAATAGGCCGAAATCATAGAATGGCCCCCGGTGAGCTGATTGTGTCTCCATCACGTCATGGCAGAAATACATTTTACCAGCCAAAACCATTTTGGTGAAATGTACAATATTTTAATTTTAATGAAAATGCGCAGATATTCTCCCATGGTTTTCTTTTATAAAAAATACAAATGTTTTTCCTCCACAGATACATACATAACAGCAATATTTTACAGGCCCATCTTTTAAAAGAATGGCTACTATATTTTACAACCAGCGAGCTTAACATGGTAGCAAATATGCTTTAAAGTTTAAATACTTTTAAATAGATTTTTAGAGAGACAAAAATGCAAACACTGTAAGCAAAACAGATCTGCAACAAAAACACAGCTACATTTTAGGGAACCACTGCAGAGAAACTGTGGACATTCATGCAAAAGCTTGCAAGAGTCTTCGGCTGGCAGACCCAACACACAGCAAATAAGGCATACCAGTCTGATCAGCAGCAATGGAAAGAGTGTAAAAAATGTATAACATGTTTTACAGTAAGGTATCAAGTCATTGGTGTCCATGCTCAATTCAGCCAAGAATCAAGAGCCACAAATTAGAAAAGTTCAAGTGGTGGCAAGTAAAGATACCATAGTCCATTTTGACAAACATGGTTAATTAAGAAGTCCTCGTATCACAAATGATGGTGCTTTAGACGTGGCTGGAAAAGTGTAATGTTTAAGAGTCATCGTCAGTTTTTATGACATGGAAGAGGGTGACATTAAATATTACCTGGTGTCCGTTATTCCAGGCGTACAGTGCTCTCTCTCTGGCGTTGTAATCAAGCATGGAGATATGAAAGTACTGGTTGTGGAAAGGAATGTCTATGTACTCGTAACTCGAAGTCTTGGTAGAGTAAGCGTAGTAAACCTTTGCTCCCGACAGGTGAGAGTTAGTGATGTAGAGCGTCCCACAGATCATGAATGATTCACCCGCGTTCCTTTTGGAGTACTCGGTGTTCCAAGTCTTCAGGACCTGAAGGGTGTCAGAGTCGATCTGGGAGATGACGACATTTCCAGCATTTTGATTGGTCGCGTACACAACCCACATTCCCAGTTCGTCAGCCATGACATCTATGTCGGAGTACCCCCCCCACGTATATGGGTACATGTTGTGGAAGCCGGCGAACTCCAGAGCTCTCTGGGCCAGCACGCTGCCTGTCTCGAAGCTGTACTTGACAATGATGTTGCTCTGGTACTTGTTGTAGTAAAGCGATCCATTGTAGACAATATGATTGGTTCCTTCCCATTTAAATGGGAGGCTGTAGGTTCGGGACACCACTCCAGCTACAAAGTCGTCCATTGTCTTGTACTCGCGCACAATCTTGCTGTTAGTGTAACTGTCCATATACCAAACCTACATCAGAGAGGATAAAGAGAATGTGAGAAACAGCTGATATAGCCCAGTACACAAGTCGACAATCACATGTAAACTATATCTAAGAAGATATGCAGACACAACTCAGACACACCACTACGCCACTGCAGATTAGCTTAAATCAACACACACTTCATGATAACAGTCAGTCCCATCTTCATCTTCAACCTAAAAAACTCAACACAGATATTGTACTGCACACACTGCACCGCCCTCAGAGAGCACTCCCCTGCTTTCATAACTCACCCTGTTGTTTCTGGTTGATGCTAGAGGATCAGTCATCCATGCCCCAAACCGGGTTCCAGATGTCTTTATTGTAACAGGTCCAGTGATTTTCATTAATTTCCCACACGCTGTTAATAAAGAAATGCAGCGATAAGATGTGCTGTGGTGGTTTTTGTCTCTAACTAGATTTCTCAAGCCAATTTCATGCCTGTGCCACCAGAGAGTGTGCCCTCTGTGCATACTAAGATAGCACTGGCAGCAAGCTGCTTTATTTAACTTGAAGCATAAAGATGCAACTGCTGTTTGTAGTTACAGCCAACACAGCTTCCACATGCTTAGCCCAAATTATTTTTCTTTAATGTACCTAAACACCACAGACCTCACATATATTGCATCATCAAAATATTTATTTACAAGCTGCTTATTTTGGTAGACTACAGATTTGGCTTTGGAAGGATTAGCAAAGTACAGTTAGTCTTTATTAACGATAAAATGAAAATGTAGTGTTGCAGCAGTGTCTAGTCTCGGATGCACATTTCAGAAAAACTCTACCACTGCCATTTACCCATCAACTGCATTCATTATAACATATAAAATACATCAAATATAGCCTTTGAGCCAACTTTTTTTTTTTAATCTATTCAGGGGTTTTCTTCTAAATTTTGTCTTCAGCATTTGATTTCATTTAGCCACTTGAAAGAAAAAGATTACAAGAGAAACTTTTTATAAATAATAAACTGTGTAAATGGTCAATCGACTAATCAATAGCCTGACAACTTCCTGTGTACTTATTGGATGCTGCAGTTGTTAACAAGTCTGCAGCCAGCCCCCTTGTCTGCGCATTATGAGACAATTAGAAACTATGAGTTACTTTCCGAAGCCCTCTTTAAAAGATTTTGGAACATTTTGTTGTTTACAGAGCCAAAGGCTATCAATACACCAAACAAGTCTACAAGAACAAAAAACTAATTGCTTCTTTTCTTCAGTGGCATAAGATGGAGGAGAAAGCACATTTCCATTAAACACATTTTACAAAGGAAGCATTGTTTTATGTGTGGGATGTAAGGGCAACACAACCAAGAAAAGCATCACAGCAACTGAAAATGGGCTTCTAAAAGTAACCTGCTGTACATAGGTGCAGTTTAATGAACATGGGTCACACTTCTGTGTGGTCTTCTACTTCAAACCCACAAGGAAGTCAGGCTTTAGAGTTTTCTGTTAAAATCCACGTTTCTCCTCTGGTTATTTTCTTCAGCGGCAACAAAACAACAGAACACAAAAAGACTCTTGCTATGGCAGGAATGTGGCTGTTACACTTTATGACATCATGCAAATACTATTATAATCCCACTTGTGCTCGTCCTATTTATTCACCAGTACCACTGCCAGCACTGTCTCTAACAAGACAATAAAACACACTGCACACTTGCACATGCAGCATTCACCACTTACTTAGTTTGCCCATACAGCTGCGGAGCCTGCTGTCCAGTCGCAGGACTCGCTGATAGAGCTCATCATAGTCATAGGCCCCGAGCTCCTCCTGGATGCCTGTCAACACTGCTGAGAGGTTCCTGATCTCCTCCTTGAACTGGGAAATGAGCGCAGCATCCATCTTGTACTGCTCCAGTACAGGGATCAACGGCTTCAGCTCGTCCATCTTGTCTTTAAGCTCCTGCAGAAGTGACAGTGACAGCGGCAGAAATGGGAAACAGAGAGAGGTGGTACAGTGTGGATAGGTGTGGTGGTCAGGGACAAATAAAACTACAGTTTGTTTGACAGAGGAGCAAACGCTGCTTCAGCACCTTCAGGATTTGTTTTTCAAAAGAATACACCCACAGGCCATGTACTGAGGAGACTGGATCTCAGGTAATTGACTGTACACAGATCCCTTGTGGCTCCAGTGCTCCCTGCTAACATGTTAGCATTTGCTGTCTCAGATGACAGTAAAAAATTAGTATTCATCATGAGAAAAAAAGAGTGACCTTGTTCAGTATGTGCTGGAAGAAGCACCTAATGAAACATACCGTAAAGCAATGAACCATTAATTCATTCATCTATCTATCTATCCATGTATTCACCCTTTCAGTGTGTGAGAAACCACAATTATCCACCATGTATGCAACACTGGGCAAGTTCCTGTGTTTAACTACATTTTTTCATATGATATTCAGGTTGTTGGTGGCCAGCTCTCTTTTATTCTAACTCATGGCTTTATTTCTGATATTCTTGCCATGCTAGTGTTTGTTCCACACAGTTATTCCTCCAACTCATTCAGTGTCTCACAACTTGCCACACTATAGAAATCCCTACTCCCATACCAGCTGTCCAGTGCAATCCACACAGGGCAACTGCAGCAGCAAAACAGCCTCTGAAACAACCAAAGATGTAAGTGCTTTCTGAATTAAAACGCTTCTGAATATTTTATTTTCATGTACACAGAAGATGTGTGCACCCTGATAAAGAAGTTATGTAGACTCTGCAGCTCGTATCCTGGCTTTTTCCAATAATATCCTGCAAATAAAGGGGACGAGATCTATTAGCCAGATGGATATGGCTGTCAAAGCGTGAAATGCCACACCCAAACCGTGATAGTGCAGCACTTAGGAGTTCTAGTGCTAACAGAGCTCAGTATACAATTAGCAGCTGTGTAAACGTGAAAGGAGACTGACTGGGTTGGTTAGTTACCTGCAAATCTGTTCAGAAAATGCACTAGCTGCACTATCTCTTAGCTGGGAGCAGTGACTTCCTTAAGTCTCTGCTGATTTCCACTCATGGTGACAACAAGTCTTAAAGAGGTACCCTTCTGTAAGTCCAGCAGTTTCCTCTTTTCCTTTCTTTATGCTAAGCTAAGCTAATCAGTTGTTAGCTGTAGCCTTTTATTTATCATACAGACATAAGAATGGTATCAACAAGTAGATATATGTAAACTGAATCTGAACTTAAGCTTGTTTCCACCAAGCAGTATGGTACACTTCAAATTGGTACGCTTCTTTCCCATTTCCTCTGTGAAAAGTTGTGGATGGTACCAATGGAACTGTTCTATACTGTCCCCATTTTTGGTCCCCCCTCTGTTGGGGTACCTAGCACACAGATCTGGTACGAAAAGGTGGAGCTGTTGGTTGTCAGTTTGTTTGTAGACTGTATTGCCAGTAAAAAAAGATTCACTCTCATGTTGGAACAAATCTTCCCCGCTTGGTGTTTTGTGTCGCTTTATTTTTATTTTTTCTGCACTGTTTTTGCAATTTTCATAACTTCCTCTTGGATGCATGCTGCTTACAGTCTGGCAGCCAGGGCTACCTTTTTATACAGTCCTGACCTCACCTGCACACTGTGCCCTGGAGCGTCCCGAACACAAGAAAATATGAAAAAGTTCAGGTAAAGGGCAGCATCTCTGCAGATAAATACACAGCCACAAACTTCAAGTGGGTCATAGGTGAAGATTCTGCATACTATACCTTTGAATTTCTCTAAATATCTAACTTGAATGGAATTTCCTGGGTTTAAATCCGACCCAGGTCAGTCATTCCCCCTCTTTTCCCTAGTCTTTCTGCTCTCTTCTTTGAAATAACATAAAGTAAAAACCTGCAAAAATGCCAAAATGTCAGATTTTGTGAGAAGGCCTAAACAATTCTAAGCTGAATGGCTCTCTGAAGAATGTTTACGGTATAAATGGCATTTGTAAAATGGAAAAACTTAATAGAGCAGATCCATGCTTATTTGATTAAACCAGGCTGTGATTAAACGAGGCTGTAGAATACCTGGAAGTTTCTGGCTATGATGGATTTCCTGTCGTCCTCAATCTGTCTGAACTTGGTCCTCAGGCCCTTCATCTGGTTTTCCATCTTCATGACATATTGGAAATCCCTCTGAGTTCGTAGGTTCAGCACCTCGATGGACTGAGACATGTTCTGCACCTAGAATAAAACAATGATAAATGATCACCTCAGACAGGGCTCCACTCACAAATTGGACTACTAGCAGTATAGTATAGCATTGCATTGCATTGCATGGTATTGTATAATATAGTGTAGTATAGAATTGCATAGAATAGTTAACTCAGCGAGTGAATTGTGGATGCCTTCCCTTTGCTCCTTTCTTTTCACTGCAGCTAATTGAAAGGCACTTTGATGGGTTTTCCCTGGTGAGCCTGCATGTGTGCCTGAATGTTTGACAGGCTATTTTTGAAAAAGAACAAACACGGCAAAGCCTAGCAGCAGCGTACCTGTGTTAAATGCACATGATAAAACATCTAGTACTGGAGGAGCATTACACTCCTCAAAAGAACAAGAACACACCTTGTAGAGATTTGTTCCTTCATTATTCCCATCTTTAACAGCAGAGCATGTGTGTGTTAGTGTGTGTGCATGCTGCGCCGAGGTGGTGGTAAATATTCCTTTTTACATGTGCTTACCTTCTCTAGTAGCTGGCGGAGCTGTCTGCTCTTGGCATCTCTGGAGCACAGGCTCTGTTCTGGTGCCACCACTGTGCAGATACAGCGCCCATCAGCATCCTGGGCCGAGCTGTACACCTGCCAGCCCTCCTTTGGGCCGATAGTCTACAAACACAAACAAATACATAAACACACTAAGGTTAGACCTATATTATATTTTAGATTATGCAATGCACAATCATTAATTTCATATTTGCATGACGCTGGTTCTTTTTAGAAAGCTGTTATCCTTAAGTCCAAACATAGCAACAAAGATCTGCTACAGATCCACCGAGCCACCGTCTCTGCTAAGAGTGGTGTTAGCATCAAAACAATCATCAATCCAACTTTAAAAACACGACAACAATCCTAATCATCATAATATCACAATAATCAGAACAATAATTGGTTCATGAACTGGATGTGTTACAGGTTCAGCGTGTTAAAGTGAATGATTTTTAAGTATAAACAAATGTGTACCCCAAGGTTCAATGCCAGGTCCAATTTTCTTTTGGTGTTTACATTTCAGCAGTGTGAAGCATATTCTTAAGCTGCTATTAAAACAAATGCCTTTGTTTTTATGTTTTGAAGCTGAACACTGATAAACACCCTGCTTTCCACTCTGACTAAACACACTAATTAGTCCCATCCTCAGACTAGTACATTAGGCATTACTTTACTAACATAATCCTCTTATTACAAACATTTGGGCATCTGGATTGCTGCACATTCTCAAGCACATATAAATATATTTAACAAGGAGTTAAGGAGGAAAGTTAACTTATACAGAGAGAAGACTTTTTTTTCTAGGGAGAGGGTAGAGGAGTCAAGCATTCTCTCAGGTCTCGATTATGGACATCATTCATAGACATGTGACTGCCTCCACACTAAAACGCCTGGAGGCTGTCTGCCCTTCAGCTTGCAGATTTATTAACAGGTGAAAGCTACTCTACTTAGTATTGAAAAAGGGAGCTGAGCATATCTTGGGAAATGTTGTCTGGTCTTCTGTCTGTGTTAGAAAGGATCGAGAAGTGTCTCTGCTAACAAAATCTTTATTCATACCAAAAATTCCCCCTTAGTGACTAGAAAACCTAAGGTTAGAATTTCAGGATTTGCTATTGCACCACAAACATCTTTTTGTCATATTTTGATATGAAACACCTCATAGATCCAGACGGCATCTCATTCCCACATTTATTCAACTGTAACTGCACTTGATGGCTATATACATTACACCATCCTAAAGACTGAGGCTACAGCTGCATGTCCCGGGAAAGAAGCTGGCATTGTGACCGGTTGATGATCTGTGTAGAAGACACAGAAATACAGAAACAGCGTTGGTCTTGTATTGCAGTGTAGAGCTAGTACATCTTAATATCAAAAGCATGATGCAAAAAATATAAGATTAGGCTCATTTTATTCCAGCATACTTGTGTTTGGACACTCATCTTACATACTTGGACATTTGGAGGCAAGACAGAGATTTTTTATGTCTTATTGGCTGTGAGAGAGAGTACTACACCGGGGATGTTGATTATAATCTTAGAGACCCCCTCCAGTGAAAATCAAATCAACTTTTTAACCATGTTAACATGTCCATATGGTGTTTTTTTTATAAGCTACAAGACATATCAGCAAAATAGGCAGTCAACAGCATGGCAGAGCTTTTTCATTTTGGAACTGCAGTGTAGCAATGACAGTCTCAAAACATGGATTCTGACATCCAGGGTTTATTATGTCACAAACCTAAGAACCAATCCTGTCACGCTATGTGTTGGTGCTTTACATGATGCTATGGCAAAACAAGGGCTGTCAAAGCCCCTCCCCCTTGGCCCTTGTTGTGTCTTTTTCTCTGATGTCCACTGCAAATCCACTAAATATATACAGTCCATGAGCAAGACACGAGAAATGTGTAGCCAATTGTATTGTAGCCAATCAGAGGCAGAGTAGGGCAGACCTTGCCCAGAAAAGCCAATAGCGAAGCAGCACGCAGAATAAACCGAAAGATTAGTAAGTGATGTCATGTGGAAGTGTTTCCCGCATCTACATGCCTCCGTGTGGCACTGGTGTCAGCCACATTACTTAACCCCTAGTTTTATTATCCTTACTTTTATCCAGACCTCCACAGAAAACAAAGTCTGCTGAGTTTTTCCTGGGTAAAATAGTTTGTAACTTTTGTGAATGCTACCGTGCTACTCGGTCAATTAATTAACTTCGCTACTGAAAAACTATTC
>JAPZEB010000013.1:26991536-27005160 GCA_029783705.1 Chaetodon striatus | reverse complement strand
CCCACAAATACAACATGCTAACGTTATTAGCACAAGCCTATGGCATTTTACATTGTATAAATTAGCATAGCAGCTAGTGGACTTTCCTCTACTCATATGAAACCAGGGACAACAGCACAATATAACAAAGGTAACGTTTCAAAATTCGGCTCCATTACAGCTCACAAAGTTCACAGACAAAACAACTGTCTTACATTTTTTCCAAACAAATACAACATGCCTTTCCTCTGCTCATATGAAGCCAGGATAAATCACACACAAGACTTAAAATGCTATTTTTGCATTTTCGTGATTCACCTTATAAGAAACAAGATGTCACCCTTCCCATGACCCAACCTAATTTAAACGACCTCTGTTTTAACCTAGTAGTTCATAGTTAGCTACATGCTGATTTAGCAGTTTCTTCAGGGCGTCCGCTACCAAGAAGTTAAGGGGGCTGGTCGTGGACTGACGTGTATATTATGGCGGGTGAGTCATGTCGCTGCTCAAGCTGCATCGATACCAACTCACTGCAAAGGAGCAAAGTAAGGAATGGAAAAGTTGAGTAGAAAAAATGTAAGCAGTCTCCCGCAGGTGTGTTGGAGGACTAATTGTTCTGTAGAAATACTGTGTTTTCACCGGAAACACTCAACTCCTGTCTGGTTGCACTCACAAACACCCTAAGCTGGTGTGGGAGTAGCAGACTGAAGTGGCAACCAAGCTTTCCTTTACTGTACTCTGTGAGCATGTGATACTTGGAGCCCTCATAACTCAGGGAAACCTTCTCTGTGAGTAGAATCCACTCAGCCTTTACATGCAGTAGGTGGGGGGACATGTTGTTTCTGAACACTTTAATTAACAGAAGAGTTTTCTGCGTTCTCTTATTCATCCATGCAGTTTATCTGGTATGTTTTGAGCAGTCTGCTGTTTTAGGTGGCATGCTGTGTGCAGACTGCAACACAGTGTTCCCTCCGCAGCAGATAGAACAAATCTCCTGTCATAGTTTAAAGCAACAGGGAATGAAACTGCTTTTCAACACACCACTTTGAGCACTGCTTACCAATGAGCTCTACAGAGCCATTCGCAGACCCATTTGTTTGAAGAGGAAACTTTGACACTGAAAAAGAAACAGGCTTGCAGCTGTGTGTGCATGTTAATTAGACAAGTGTGACCTCTACTTTTTAGATGAAATTATAAAAAGGAATTAAATCTATACAGCAGATTAGGAGGAAAAAAAACAATCCAGGAGTGATGCAATGCCCGTTCACACTAGGATAATGGAGTCTTAATGGAGCAGGTTTTAATAGAGCTAGTTCAGACGGTTAAGTTGGAGTAATTAAAATTAAACAGACCTTCTAGTGGAGCAGACCAATGGGCTTATTTCTATATTCTTTTAGATGATCATGTTTGGAAAGTACAGGTTCTGCTGTTTGTTATGTGTAATGCTGTTTAATGTATATCTGTATATAATGCCTCTGCATTATTCACCACTCCATTAGACTCCATTTATTGGATGGTGCTATTTGTTTTGCTAATTGAAAGCCTCCATCTCATCTCTGCTCTCTGCCACCTTGGAACAGGTCGGACTCTCACTCTCTCTTTCCTCCTCATCTGCCTCTTTTCAGGTGTCCTCAAGAGCTATCAGCCTCTTTTGGATTCATGACAGACTGTCTGAAAATTATAACAGAAACGAGATATGTCACGTGTCAGTTATTTAACAAGAGTTACACACAATGCCACATCCTCTGCACACATGCTGAAATGTTTGCACGAGTTGGTGTATTTCAGCTCAGATGACAGATTAGAGTGTTGGCCTTGTGTGTTTCCGCAAACCATGGCTGTGTTACATTTGTACATTTTACATGTATCACACAAACATTTCTAAAGTACGATGTATATGAGCTGACTTTGTCATCGGGGGAGGGGATGGTTTATGGCGTGACACCTTGGCAAGAGACCACTGCTCAACACCAACAAACAAATACTTTATGTTTCAACTAGGGCTGTCACAACAACTCGTAATTTTGATTAATTACTAATCACAGAAAAAATAACGTGTTAAAACAAATGAACGCTGATTAACCCTTTGACCTGCTGTGTCACTGAAGGCCACAGTGGCTTTGTCATGTGATGGAGGCAGACAAGACGACGTTGCTTGGCCCAGTAAAGGAACATTTACAATTTAAAAACACCCAGATGGAACTGTTGATAGTAGCACTGTTTTCTGCAGTTTCTGCAGTGAGGAATTTTCGTACCATCAAAGAACTACAAGCCTGAAATATCACCTCAAGAGTTAGGCAACATAAAACACATGGTTAGGTTTGGGGAAAAAAGAACAGGGTTTGCCTTCAGAATCTTACAGGACACTGCTCTCTTGGGTGAAAGTCGGTGTTTGCCTCAGATGGACTTTCACTTCTCTAACTTCCGTCCTTGTCCCGCTGCATTTTTCCCTGACGCTGCCGGGCGCTATTATACTATAACAGCAACCGGCCACACATCATGCCGACAGTAAAGGACACCCTTTTGCATTGGTTTCTGACGCCGCAAGTCACTGCCCAACTGCCAGCTTTCGACAACTCCAGAGTGAGACCGGGCTTAGATTGCAGACCAGTTTTGGCGGTAGAGGACAGGGGGGATGTCCAAAATCATGCAGCTTTATGACACATTTGCCTAAATTCATTTAAATTGAAATTTTCTAAATACTCTCACAGCAAAATGTCATTCTTCATAGAGCAAGTAATTAATGAGATTATTGTTTTTAATCACTTCACAGCTCTAATTTAAACATAGCTACAACAAAATAATATACAAATGTTACACCTCCAGGGTTTGCAGGAATGTACAATACCAACATTTATTCTGGTAGTTGTTGTGCATTTCCCTGATCATCAGACACGAGCTGGTGGTAAAAGGTTAATGCATCACTCACAGCTAAGCATGTCTGTGTACGTGGGTGAATAAATGTGGCATGTGCATTCATTTGCCCAGAGGTCATCTAATGAGTTGTCTGGGGAATAGAAATGTGTCATGAGGTGGTCAGCCAGAATCTTGGTAAACAAGATCACCAATACCAGTCAGAGTATTGTCTTCCAGTGGCCATGGTCCAAATTGTAGAGCTCCCCATAGCATTCACCAAGCATGAAGGACCCTTTATTGCAATTTATTATCTGTTGAGTTCATGACAACAGCACACAAAGCTGAGTGGAAGCATGAGCAGCAGCCCAAATACTTTATTGTCACCATAACTTTTGTCTCTCCTTCGTCCCCTACATTTGGACAAGTTTACACTTCAACACTTGTCACTCACGTTAATGAGCTGTGTGACTGTTTAATGAATCTTTACATATCCCCTGTGGTAACTAATATCTGTGAAGAGACTTTGAAGAAGCAGACAGCGGAAAAAGAAACACTTCCGTTCACTGTTGAATGGGTGTCATCCGCTTTTAGCTTGTTCAAGGTAAGGCTGCTAACCCTAGATTCACATAACAGGCACTACAAAGCATGCCACGGTAACTAAAAAGCTCCTGACGTAATGGTTCACAAACACAGACAGACTGACAATCTATAAGAGATCCTGTGTATCTGTTGTTATTGGTGATGGGTTAGCTGTTTATTAAAGGCAGCCGTTTTGTAGATTTTACCAAATATAGTAAAATCTTCCCCAAAAACACACTTAATTTTTTTTATCTTTGCTAAAGTTACAAAAATAAGTCATAGTTGTGACATGATTTGGATTTATTTTGACAAGGTGCAGCTCCAAATAGAGTTTCACGCTTTTTGTTTGTTTTTTTCTGCAACTAAGTGGCCAATGAAATCTTGCCAACTAATGAACTTTCTGGTCGACTAACATTTGGGTGACTATTAGGGTGCTGGCCCTAGTAATGACACATGCCACACGCTACACGTAACAGATTTGTGCGTTATGCTCAACTGCAGCGTCATCGACAAAACCAATTTCATAATTATCTATTATGGTAATTTTCATGATAGGTGAAAAAAAAAGATTATCCAAAGAGTCATACTTATGATATTCAGAGTTTTATTTTGTTCACGTTTTAAATGTCCTGTTTTCATCTTGTTTTCCTTTCCAAAGTTGCAAAAAAACAAAACAAAACTGCAAAACATCTGAGAGCTTGTGCAAAAAGCAACCTCACTGTATTGTGCCAAATTCTCAACAAAGCCGGAGAAGGAGGAGGAACAATAACTCCAGTATTCCACCAGAGCCCAATCACAAACACTTCTTAAACAAGCATTATTGTAAGATGCAGCTCACTGTCACCAACAGGAAATGCGGAAGAAATTCCGCAGACCACTAACCACATGAAGACACAATCCTCAGTGACAAAGCCATACGAGCATCATCATACAGCAGATCAGCCTGGCTTAATGTGCGGTGCCATCCCTAACACATCAGCCTTAATCCTCTCCTTAAAATGGTAATAAATAAATATATAAATCACACAAAGGTAAAGCATTTGAAAAAACATGTCCACCTCCTCATTTCCAGACAGTAGCATAAAAGCAATGGGCCACCGCAGACAGACTGTCTGAAAGCATCCACAAGAACGAAAAGAAAAAACACCCCAGCAATATATTTTGACACTGAAAAAGTGTTCAAAGACTTAGAGTAAATACAAACAGTGGTGTGCAAAGTGTGTTAAGGGGCATGGGCAAAAATATAAAAGGGGCCCCGGTTGGGTAGGGAGTGTGCATGCATGATGAAATGAGTATAGGTTGAGTAAACAGAGACACATAGACAAATGTTGTGGAAAATGTTCCCTTTGACATTACGGCCAAAATGAAACATGAATTAAGAGTTTCCTCATGACGCCCCTTCAGATGAGTTAGGGTCTCATCTGCTATAAGTTTTTGGCAAAAGGTCAAACCAGAGTAGCACTTGTGCAAACCAGAGGGGTATTTGAGGCAACTAAAGAAGCACCTGGGGGGCACTTCTAAGGTGGTTTAATTTGAGGTTTGCACTTGAGTGGCCTGAGTGCAGCTCTGCTGTGACATGAAGCATGACAATATCCCAATAGGGAGCACACCCTGGTTACACTTCTTTCGCTTAAAGCAAAAAGGGCAAGAGGCAATTTCCCTTTGAGTAACATTCCAAACTAATATGCACTGGATTGTGATCACGGACCGAAAAGCAGGGCACAGATGAAGGTTTACCTGTCCTGCATCTGACACTCTTCATACACAGTTTCCGCCTACAGATAATACAGATCGAGGCAATAAAACTGGCACACAAGCTCCCATTTTACATCAGCATGTCATTACATGCGCATCATAGAGGCACTCGGGTCATAAGACAACAACATAAAATGCTGGCAATGAAATGCATTGAGACAACAATGAACAATCATCCCTGCAGAAAGCAGCGGAAGATGAACACTTGACCACTGACCCCCTGCACACACACAAAGACACACAAATGTCCCTACAATGGCACTAAACATGTGTGTATATGTAATATATGTATGCACTATAAAGCATATGATAGTCCTGTATGTAAGTGATTGCACTCCAATTTCTCGAGCACCTCTCTTGTTATTCTGCCAACATAAAGAGGCAGACAGACATTAGTTTGCCATCCACAGCTCCTAGGAAAAGTTATGCATGTGTTTCATGTTTTTTATGTCTGAGCTTAACAGCACTGAAAGATCAATCTCCAATTTGTATTAAAATTGCTCCATTACTGCTTACTCTACATCCCCTCTCCTCTTTTCTGTGTCTTCTCTGTTCCAGAATTGCATTCCTGCCCTTTTGCTCGACTCATCTAAAAAAACGTTATGTGCTATTGCTGTATCGTCCTTCCTCTGTCATTCCCTCTGCTGTGTTATTCCTTTTTCATTCTCCCCCTTGCTCTTTTTTGGCATTAGTTGCTCAGCAACATCAAGTGGTATTTGGTGGTACAGAAAAAATAGAGGTGAAAAGACAGCACATTCAACATGAGGGGGTCTTTTGTCATTCTGCAGTAGCTGGTGGGTCAGAACAGCACGGTTCTGCAATAACGTCATTTTTAAAATAACACATTTGAGTGTAAATTGAGCTAATTATTGGTACTCTGTGGACTTTTTGACCACGTGTGGTGCTGAAAGACTGGTTTCTGCATTATTTTTATTCTATTGTGGAAGTACTTACATGCACTCTGTGAGCGCAGGAGTGATGCACATGTTTGACGACAGCTAACGTCAGTAATGTGCATGAACAGCTCATGGCAGTAAGAACATAAGAAGGTATCATTAAAGGTACACTATGCAGGAATTTCAATCAAAGAGAAGAAGATGAAGACTGCAAGCTGGTGTCAACCATTTTCGAAGTTTTTCAAATTGTTTTATCATGTAGGCATTAGGGTTGAGCCGAATACTTTGATGAAATGAGTATACGCCACAGATAATTCACTTCACTTATAAATACAAGTAGAATCCGCGTAAAATGTGTGAATATCAGTACTCATGATGCAGAAAAATGCTCACTTGGGTAGCTGCATTCAATCTATGACTCTTGTGATAAAAAAACAACCTGAAGGTCAATTCTACGATAATCCTGTAAATAGTTTTTTAACTTTCTAATCAACATTCAGGCTTGAATATCAACTTCTGGTAAAGCCTCACCCATTTCCACTCAAAGTCACACCCCCTTCCTGTTTGAATTTGACTTCTGCCCAATCTGAGTACAGATACAGATAATTTAGTTGGTTGAACAGGTACAGATAATGGTGTACTTCCTCATGCTTATAATGTTTGTTAGGCCTTTAAGGTCCCGTCCACATAGCGTTTCTTCATTGCCGACAGTGTCTTTATTTTCAGCTGCACGAGGAGAGAACATATGGTAAATGGACCTGCATTTGTACAGTATAGCACCTTTCTAGTCATCTACAAGTCACATTCACCCATACACTGGTGGCCGAGGCTACCTTACATGGTGCCACCTGCTAACACACATTCACACATGCATCATCGGGAGCAACTTGGGGTTTAGTATCTTGCTTACTACTTCCACTTCTACGACTTCTACTTCAACATGCAGACTGGAGGAGCTGGGGATCGATGATCGCTGATCTTCCAATTGGTGGGCAACCTGCTCTACCTCTGAGCCACAGCCACAGTAGTTTAGTAACCTACAGAAAAGTCACCACACCCAGTGTCTTTTTTCAGAGCACTCCACCTTTCTTGTGCGGCAGCTCTGGGTGCTTGTAGTTGGAAATCTCTGAGCTTGTCAAAAAGGCACTGGTGTCATCGCTATTGCTTTTCTAGCCAAACTACTCCCACAACAAAGACAGAAAAGCCCGTTTGTGGAGGCAGTTCGGTCAGTGGACGCTCAGTGTTGCTGGTGAGTGTTGTGCCTATATCACCGCACTGTTGTAAGCTTGTTGTTAACTATGTAGTAAACCCTCTGTTAACCTAGCGTCACGTTAGCTAATCAATGTCAACATATTATTGTCACAGAAACAAAATCTATTCACAGTGCTTCATTAAAAGAAGCACTGGGAGCGCTTGTCATGAAGCGCTTGGATGAAATGCTCCTCAGTGCCCCGCCATCACGTTTCTGCTATATGTTTTCACTTCTGGCTGATTAGACCTGCTCAGGCTGAAGGTGGGTGGAGACACCTTCCAATTATGTGACTCTGTGTACTAATGAGAATGGGTGCCCTCTAAAACGTTGTTTCCAGTGGTACATGTCTGCCTTAATTGTTGGCACTGTGCAGCATGTTAACCAAATACCATGCCTCCAGAATAATTAACAATACTGACAGATAAATACGTTTTACATGACTGGTTGGGACTGAAATCGGTACTGTACTGTCTCCGTCAACACTTAAAAGCTGAAAGGAGATTACATCTCTACCACCTGCGGATTCAGCATAACAAGATAACAAGTGGCACACTTGCTTGGCCAAATGGAAGCAATGATAAAGGTGCAATTTGTCACCAAGGAGTGAAACAAAGCCAACAGGAGGGAGACGTAAGTGAGGCACCGTCTTAACTTGCCCACATAGTTCTGAAAAGAGGTCTAATCAGCTAACAACAAAATCACCTGTGTGGGTTTACCAGTTGTGAGCATGGCCTTCAAAGGATGAATGCAATATGTTCTTTCACAGATGACTGAAAAGCACAGGTGTAGATTATAAAATGAATGACGGCTGGATTCCATTTACCTGTATCAGTTTGAAGGGGTTTTGTGCATAGTGATAACAGTAAGTCCTTCCTTTTATTATCTGAATACGTGCCCATAAAGGTAACAAACTTTATCAGTACACTGAAACTATCAACAGTATGAGCATTTTTCGTGGTATAGTATGCAAGCTCTTCACTGGATATTTTGCAGTATCTCGAATCAGCTAATTTAACTGCCTTAACTTCAGAGAAGTAAGACTATCATTATCATTTGTGATCAGGATCTGAATAGTCTTCTTGACATGGTGTTGCTTCTTCAAATGAAGCTCAAGAACTTTTAACAACAACACATTCATCACAATGTGCACAGCTAATTACAATGTACACTGCACCAATTAGCTCTTATACAATTGCCTCTCGAATGCTGGAAGCTGAGTGGCCTCTGGAGTATGACTCCTCCTTTGTTTGAACCAAATATAGATCTCTTTATTTTCCTCCACAATAAAAGATGCCTTTGCTTATTAGTCACATTTGATATCTAAGAAAGTACGGGCTAAGTTGTGTTCAAACTTGGGAGTGTAATGCATCCTGCCTTTGCATCTGGCACTTACAAGATTATGCTAATTTTGCCAAAGGGTTCGAGCAATTAACGGAAAACCAAACAAGCTTTTCTCCTTTCTTCTTTAAGCTACTGTAATGAATTTATGTGTATGTCTGGGAGGAAACGCAGGATTCTCCCTGTGGATTTCCTAGTAATAAAGGTCTGTAGTGCAATACAATGCACAATAATTGCTATCACATAAGAGGAACTGTGCATACGAAAAGATATACATTTTTCTAAGCCTTAAAATTGCAATAATTTACATTTTAATCAGACTTAATGCTTTAATCGTTATTTTTAGTTAATACATAAATACGGTTTTGGAAGTCATTGTGGAAATATAACAATCAAAACAAGACTTAAAAACAATACTTGTCATTAACCTTTTACTTTTATCATGTATAAGTGCATAAACATGATAATGATTTACAATAGCCAATTGTGTAATTGTAAGCAGATTTAAGTGTTCACCAATGTATATGTAAATGACTATAACTCCTCATTTAGACATGTGGAGGAGCTGTATAAACTAATAACAGAAATAGTAGTAATGGTAATGCACAGGTGTAATCATATAAAATGTATCCTCAGAAGAGAAGTTATAACTGCAGACAGATTTCATACATTAACAAACACTTTAAAACATTAAAATTCTGTTTACAGCCACATTGTAGTGTGTTATAAGCCATGTATTAAATGTTTGTATACTAAATGCCAATGGGAGGAAAGTTACCATTATGATTTATAATTCAGGTTAAATGAAGACAAGCAGAGCCTTTTATTAGTGCTCTGCGGGTTTAACCTCATTCAGAAGGCTTTTGCATAATGCGCACCCAACCAACCAACCAAGGCTGGCCTGTCAATATGAACCCCATGAAGAGAGGCAAGCATGCCGGGTGGGGGGTCGGACACAGACAAGAGACCAAGACATGAGGGGCACTGCAGGATGCCTTTGAAAACACACACACTGGACACGTGTTAACAGCACCAACAACTATAGTCTTCAAATATATCTAAAAGGTTGAGTCTTCTCTAATCTGTTTGAACTGATATCAGGATATGTAGGCAGTGGGACGAGATTTTGGTATCAGAAGAGTTCTGGTGTCTGTTTGTAGTCTGTACTGACCAGTCACATTAGAGCAGGCTTTGGTTGCATGCAGGTGAACAGTTTGTGTGGAGAGCGGACATATTGGCCGAAATACAATCTTGATACCAACTGGCTATGTTTTGACACCAATTTAGGTTCTTATTAGCTTTTATTATGATATGTGTTTGCAGAGATTAGCCCAAATGTGGTCTGAATCTAAATCACTTTGCCTGTCTGTGTCTTAAGTTGCTAATCCGACTGTACACAACAACCAGCACACGGAAAAGCCTGATAACCTGTTATCCTTTTTCCAAATGTCTTCCAGCTCAAAACATTCTCCCAACCTGTCAGTTGATGGCATTTGGTCAGTGGCCCCATGTGTCAAACTGTGATGCTCAAGGCACCACATAACGCCACTTTTGGACGTGTCTGGGATGGTGTGTAAGTTTATTCTGGTTACATTCATAGTCTCTTTTCAAAATAAACTTACAAAGTTGGTTTACTTACTTAACCTACTTTTACGTTTTACGGCAGCAAAAGTACTTGTTTAGAAAAAAGAACAGGGTTTGGGTTAAAACAAGCTCATTTGTTCGCAACATATAGGTATACATAAGTACATGATACTCCATGTGAAGTAAATAATAATATTATTATAGTGCATTTTATTTAGTGGTGCTGATTAAGTCGTAATAGACTGAGTGCTGACCGCAAATGTGAGATCTGATGACTCTTTTCTGGCGTGTCCTCTCCTCGGGTCACTTATCTCTCCATGATACTGTTTTGCGCCTCTGTTTTGACGTGAAAAACTTTATGCTGCAGAGGTGTGTGAAAAAAACAATCTTACTACCTTCCTGCATGACTGAGAGGACTCGGGGAAATGTCAGCCTGCCCATGCTGAACCACGGCTGAATCATAGTGCTCTTGCATTATTAGGTTCAGCAAAAGTTCATGTTTTGGAAATTACAAACATTTTTGTATTGAAGCTACTTCTAGCCTTCAGTGACACTCACTGGTGACTCTGAATAACCGACTCACAGGCAGCAGTTAATGGTCCAATATTAGCCTCATATATCAGCCTAACACTAATGTCCAGTATATGAAGCACCCATTCTCACTTCTTGTGCCAACCTAAAGGCACTGAGGAGTGTTTCTGCTTCCTACCCACAAAAATCCTCATTTAGTTGTTTGTACTATCACCAGCAGCACTCCTGCTCTCTCAACGTACACTTTTTAATCAAAAGCTGGATGCAACAAGTTGAGGCCTATTCTGTGGGGATTGCTGAAAGTCCTTCTGGGAGACCAGGGGAAATCATTAAGTGAAGGAGAAGTAGGCTGAGATAGAATGAGACAACAACAGCAGAGTAAATTACAACATTTCATCTCCTAAAATGACTCCTGGCATATATTGATTATCACATGCTGATCAAATCTCAAACACTAAGGTTATCCAAGGCTAGATGTTTCCATTAAGACTCAAGCTATTTTTTTTGGGCTGAAACTGATATTTGTGAGTTTATTAAAAGCACCTTAATCATCATATGGAGATTAAGGTCATAACTGTTGAGAATATAGTCAACAAGGTGAACACAAATTTGTTAACGTCTATTTTTTATGTTAATTAAATCTCTCATTTCTGTTGGTTATTCTACTCTGATGATGATTTGATGACTATTCTCTTTTGTTTGACAAAAAAATTGTAATGGCTTTTTACTTTGGTGAGTCAGCGCTGTTTGAGTCTTTAATTTGCACAGCAGCAGTAGCAGCAACTGAACTCTCTAACTTGTTAGTTGTTATTCTGAATCGGCACACAATAAGTACCCACCTACCTGTTCTGAGTTTTCATATTCTCATCATGGAGGAGAAGCCTTTGAAACAGCAGAAAATAATATGTATGCTATTACCCCACATATACTTACATTTTGGTGGGATCACAATAAAAAAAGACCCAATCAGGACTAGCAAATCCCCTGTGGTACAACATTTCTCCCACTGTGTGGAGGCCTGTTCTTGATGTTGGTAGATCAGAGTATAGGCTAATGTTAGTGGTTGATATTGCATTTTTTACTGTATCACAACACTAGGCCTAATGAGCTCTACACTTCCAGCCTGATGGTGCAGAAAAAGAACATGACTGTGTCATTATTTTCATGTTTTCTACATGAGTCACCAACTGGTGAGGATGCAGACTATTTGCCTGAAAATGAAGCTTCAGTCTCAGTCTTTGGGCACAATCATGCAGCAGCTACGTAGCCGTCAAGTACATATGCAGCATTTTCAACCAACTCAGAAAGCTAACGGTGACGTAATTAGCTATTCAGTTGATAAAATCTACCAGTCAGTCGTCATTTCAGCTGACGAAATCAACAGTTGTTGGTGAGAAATGTGAAGCCTGCTTCTGTCTCAGTCTGAAACCGACAGTATCAGGGTTGTTACTCATTTACAAATGAATCGTTACTTCATTCCTCACTGTAAAAAGTGATTTGTTACACTACTTTTACAATGCTTTTGCCTCACTCCACAGCATCACCGGAGATTCATTGTCACAAAAGTGCCAGTTAGTATAATATTAAACCTTACATATGCCCACATATCAGCACAAAACGCTATCCTAATAAGGAGGAATACCATTTAATGACAGACTTAAAAGACAATACAGACTTAATTGGCACATGAACTGCATTTAACAGGCCAAAAAAACTCATTCAAGCCCCCAGCACTGGTAGGAGGCCCCGGGGGAGACCCAGAACACGCTGGAGGGATTACACATCTCATTTGGCCTGGGACTGCCTTGGGATCCCCCAGGAGGAGCTGGAAAGCATTGGTGGGAAGAGGGATGTCTGGGGTGCTTTGCTTGGCCTGCTTCCCCCACGACCTGGCCCCGGATAAGCACGTGAAAATGGATGGACGGATGGATTCCCCCCAACACTGGGGAACAGTTTTAAAAAAAAAACAAAAAACAAAACATGAATTTGACCTTACCTGATCTTACCTCTTAGCATCGTTTTATGTGGTGGTGGCGCATACCGTGTTAATATAACATACTGGAACGGTCGCAGCTTTAAACATGTGGTTAAGGTTGTGAGATGGTTACAGTTTTGTTCACTACAACTACTTGGTTAGGTTTAGGGGGGAAGAAAATTGGTTAGGTTTAGTATAAGATCGTGATTTTGTGTAAAATAGTTTGATATGTACAGAACGTAAGAGCATTGTGACATGATTTCAATCAGGAACGACTCATCCTGAAAGAAAAAAAAATTATTTACCTGTGCACATAAGTATGAGACATGTGAAAAGTCTTTGGTGATTAGACCCCATTGTGATGTCATCTATTTCAGGAGGGCAGTAAAGACATAGCAGATTAGGGAAACCTCAGATTGAGCCTAGACATTGGTGGTGGTAATGATGGTGATGGGACGAGATGAAGAAGGAGCTGAGGATCTGGATGTTTAGAGGACTGGGCTTTGATAAGCTGATCCTGGGCACTGGAGGTGAATGAGGTGGAGGAGGACGCCACAGTTCTGCCTAAAATGACAGCTGACAGGAGCAGAGAGGAGAACAGAGTTAAAGTTTGGCAGCAGCAACATGAATAGTTGAAGGAGATCGTGGCAAAGTTTGATTGGCTAACAGGGAGAGGGAAGGTTCATAGTCAGCTGATTAGAGGAAGCCATAGGAGTGGGCTAGAGAGAGAACTGTAAAGGAGTATAGCATAAGGAAGGTCATCCTGATTGAACTTGCACTGACCTTCATAAGTATGTCAGGTAACATGTAATAAGTGCGTCAAGTTAAAAAACATCAACATTGACCTGGGGTGTCACACTAAACACACACACACACAGC
>JAPZEB010000013.1:26919674-26938782 GCA_029783705.1 Chaetodon striatus | reverse complement strand
AAAAAAAAAAAACACAAACAACTACGCCGTGTATTTTTATTGTGTTACACGTTTACATTCACAGTACATGGTTGATTTGCATTGCAGCACTCCCTACGGATATCCTTAAGCACATTTAAACAGCCAAACAGGAAAAGCTAAAACAGATAGAAGTTCAGCATCACAAGCATCGACTCCAACACTGGAGCACCAGTCAGATGAACTTGTCTTCCGGGAGAGGAACAATCCAATCTGTACTGGCTTGAATCGTTGTCCAAGTACTCAATGTTCCCCAAATATTAACCCAGTGTGATGCTTAGAATTCAGATATTATGTGAATTAATATAGCTGGAGCGTGGCGATAAAGACTGATTGGTATTTCCAACGTACATTTCATAGTCTAATACAGATAAATCTGCTAACTGCTGGTTTATTTATCGTTAATTCAATGTTTTATGATAGAACGTGTGAGTGAACAGTGATACACTACTAAAACCAGGGAGTGATTAGCATAAAGCAAACATATCAGACTGCAAGGGCAGAGTGTGGGGTGCACACTTTTCCATTTTGACTTTGACTTTCCACTGATTTCCATTTGATCTCAGAGCCTCCAAGTCATCAAACTCTCACATAACCAATCTTCACTGAGGTATTGCATTTATAACTCATTTGATTTGTAAGTTATTATCCTACACCCAAACAAAGTTTTCAAATCCGAGCTCTTAGAAGGCTGATCCTGGCTGACTTATGACTCCAGGCCTATTGATCACTGTGTTGTGATTTATGGTGATGTATTATTCAACGGAAACCCTCAGGCCATGCTGTTACAGCATCGGCCCTGATTCAGAGACACCAACTCAAATCTTTATTTGCACTTCCTCAAATGCAACTTGTGTAGATGGGAACGAGCACCTATGAGCATCTTTATTGCTGTGATCTATTCTCATATCGGGTGCTTGTGGAGCATGCTCATCAGCGCATAAATCTACAGCCATAAACACCTTAATGAAGACTCTATCGTTGTCGCTTGAATAGCAGCAAAGGCAGGGAAGCACTCATGTGTGGTGTATTACGTTATCTATAGGAAAGAGGCAGGCGGAAAGGGAAGCTTTAATGATAGAGGCGATGATCTGTCAAGCTTTTAGTAGAATTTATTGCCCTCTGAGCCTCGTCAAACCAAGGTGCACACATGCATACAAAGTACGGAGCAATCGAAGTTGAGAGTGGAGGATTGCAACGAGATGTGATCAAGTCAAACTTTGCTTTGTTTTTCTTAATTGTCAGATAAATCTTACGTCCCATTGGATATGTCATCTATGCATCAATGAATCTTCGGTACAGATTGGGTACAGCCATTTCTCATCAAGCTCATGACTGCATTTAAAAAAAATACGTGAGCCACCGTTCCATGCTGCTGCAATAAATTTTATGCCTGCTGGTTAGGTTATACCTCACTTACAGTATTACTGCTTAATTATTTTGGAGCAGGCATTGCTACACAAGGACACTTTGTTGCAACTGCACAATCTAAGTTCAGCATCCTTCTATCGCATATTTGTAAACTTGCCAAGGTAACATCAAGATAGAAGCTGCATTAGAAAAGGATGCTCCCCCAGCTCCCTGGTGTCCATCTCTACAAGATAGGAGTCTGAGCCATCTGGATTCACTCAGACAGAATGCAGTGTGCTGGTGTGTATTTGCCTGTGTGTGTAAATAGAGACGAGACAAGCAGATAGACTCAGACAATGTTCACAGGGGCTTTGTCTTTAGAGTTTTGCTTTAAGAGAGATGTCTGCCCCTTTGGCATCCCACTGAGATGTTGTATCCCTGATTGTAATCCCCTGCATACAAGAGCAATAGAGATAAGATGTGGAGGAGGAAGAGAGGGGAGATTCAATTGAAGTGCAGCTCACTGATTGGGAGGATCAAATCTGTCCTGCAATCGAAAGGCAATTTGAAGAATGGGAGCTAAAAAGGTCTCGTTGGCAACTTGAACCTAAATGGCAGTGAGTAACGGAGTACCAGCCATTATCACAACAAAACTAATTTTTGGGGGATTAAAATAAAATTAGACTGAACACTGAGAGGAGATTCTTGATTAAACATTTCTGAAAAACTGGAAAAGTTATGAGGTGGCACACTCTTGTATTAGCTCTTGCAGTGGAAGTATGCCAAATATGTCAAAGTGTGAGAAATGATGTTATATTGAGTTTCCAGCTCAATGTGAGGTCTTCTATTTCAACACTCAGCAGGAAGTTCGAGGCTGGGCCTAACCAGAGCCACACAGATGACTGAAAGCTCAAACAGGATATTGCATCTTTAGGACTCACCGTCTCTCCACGCTGACCAGGGTGTCCGGGCAGCCCATCCTTTCCAGGTGGTCCCTGTTGGGTAGAAATGAAGATACACAATTACTCGGTACACAAATACATTCATCATCGTCACAGTCACACTGAAGTAAATAATGGCACAACAAAATTGGGCCTATTGCTGGAATAAAAGTTTGTTTTTTCCAAGCAATCAGATTTTATCACTGCAGTATTGTGCCAATGCTTTGTAGGCACAATATACTGAACAAACATAATTTTCAGACTGCCATAGTCGTAGTTAGACTACTGGAACACTAATGAAAAAATAACAGGTTTTGTTTTTTGGTTGAAAGAAACAACATCACCAGCTGAGGGCTGAGAGCCAGCTATGAATCTAACCTGAATCGATAGGTGGAAATTACCACTTGTCTCCTGCCTGGACTGGGGAGTGAGAAAATGGGTTCTGCTTCAGTAACAGTTAGACTAATGATCCCTGCAAAGAATTAGGGATATTGCTATGTATTACTGCACCCCATGAACTCCTCAAATTGAATCAATTCTGACTTATGATGTTTGCAAACTAGGCTAATTTGCCACAGAGACAGTAGGATACAGCATGGAAGCAAGAATATAGCCACTGAACATCAGGAACCAGCTGCAAACTATATAGCCTTAAGGCCAGGCATGACAAATAAACTACACAAAATTGTGAAATACTTCCCTGCGGATATTTCGTATCAAAACTATTGTGATTCAAATCTGCAACGGTTGCAACACTAGTTCAATAAAAGATTCAAACATATTCGCACCAGCTCAGTCTTGGCAGAGGACCAACTACTGTGAACCTATTGACCCAGAGCAGCGTCTGTCAGTCTGTCTGAAGTAAGTTACTGTAAGCTATTTTATTGAGTTTCCTTTAAGCAAAATGCTCTGAGTGAATGTGAGCTCCCTATGGTGAACAACTACGCAGTATAGGCTGTATGTTTAGGGCTTTTATTGCGACAAGAACGGAATATCTGGTATGTGCTGCGTTTGTCCAGGTTTGACAGGAGCAAAGTCTGCAGTCTTGGTTCAGACTATGGAGCCTCCATGTTGTTTCTACAATCCTCACAGCGTGACTGGTTGAAGCCATTATTTGCAGTGAGAAACATCAGAAAAGTTGACCTTGTTTCCAATAAATTAGGTAGCTTTTTTGCCACTTAATTAATATTTGTGTTCTTTGTGAAAGTAGTCAAAACAACAGTTTGAAAAAAAAAATTCATCTGCAAATTAATCGGGAGAAGAAAACAACAACAGTGTGTGAAGGTCTTAGGCGCAGATTTTGTGGTGCATTGAGCCGTAGAGTGTATATAGTGCACAGGAGGGAGAAATACTTACAGGGGGGCCCTTTGGTCCAGGGAAGCCCACTGGTCCCTGAGGTCCTTGAGGCCCCTGCGATACACAAACAAACAAACAGTCAGAATAATGAGAGCTGCAAAGGAATAAAGTCACGAGAGGACTAACTATTACACAAAAAGAAAACAAATATGGCAGTGACAAGTTTTTAAACCTGAAAGGGTATCATGTGGACATATGACTATTTCCAGATCAGCTTTAGAGAGCAAATTAAAGCTATTCAGTACAAACAATTATCCAAAATTATTACTGTCAGATGAGTCATTATTGTGACCACACTGGAGTGACTAAATGCTGTAAAAGGCTTTTGGACACACTCTTTAACTAGTGATAATTTAGTGGTCAAAATAGGCTTATTTTGGAACACAGTGCAATGTTTGAGCAGCGATATAAAATAAAAAGCAGCATTTCTAGGTGGATTATGTTTTAAGATTCTGAGTAAATAACCTGCTTGGTAAAATAAGGTGACTTCTTGTCAAATGCTTAACTGTGATACTGCAGAAACAAGGTGATAATCATCTTTTATGATCCACACAGTGGGGAGGTTTTCTAAATGACTGTCTGTATTCCACTGAGCTAAAGCCATTAGATAACTGAGAATAATAATACTGTATCCTAACATATTGTTTCCCTTCCTGTACAAAGTGAGGTATGTTAATCAGCTCCCAAACTGATTGAAGTGCAAGTTTTGAGACAGCCAACTGGATGTTGAATTAATATTAAATCATAATTGATGATTTTATTTAGTGTACAGTATATACCCCTCAAAATTGAAGTGCATGTATATTTAATTGGTATATTGAATGATGCAATGACTGTTGACAGGAGGAAGGTAGGATCCTCATCAGCACACCACCAGTGAGAGTCAGTGAGCCACTTACAGAACTGACATATTCAAAAGTTGTGTGTTGAAGTTTGTTACAGTGAAAGACATTGATGAAGTCAAATTTTGTTTTTGGAAAGCTACATATATTATACAGACAGTAAATAGATGAGGTAACATGAGAGATAGGGATTTAGGGAGATCAAATTTAATTCACATATAAAATATCTAATGCAAATTGATTTAATCCCGTGCATTCTAATATGAGCATTAGTCAAAGCTGACTTGATGATTCAAGTTTATCTTTTAATCATATTCATCCATCAGATTTGAGTTTGCTTTACCTCACTTGCCCTGTTTTGGGACTGATTAAGATATCCAATTTTCACTGGAATTTTTTGAAACATTTTTTATTCAAAGAAACTCAGACCGGCGAAGCTGATAATCGGCACAGACAGTTTACAAGCTGTAATTTCAAAACTTTGAATCTCTCATAATCGCACTCCACCCACATGGAATCATTTATTTTAAAAGTCAAGCTGCCAATCAACATCTGCTTCGACAGTGTTGTGTAAAACTGCCCTCCGTGGGAAGTCCTGAGGGCAGGAGGGAGTGAATTTTAGCCACATGCAGAGGAGAACATTGAGTCATTTGACTTGTTCATTTTAACCTAACCCCTGATACCCAGATCCCAAGCTGAAAGTCCAGTTTATTAAAGTTGATGCACACCAACCCAAGCACTATCCTACAGCCTCGCCTTGAGCTTTAGCAGAACTGGTGGACTTACGACTGACACACCAGAGTGACTTTGCAAACACTGAATGTTCGATTTGTTTGAGTCAAGCTCTCCCACGTATCTTGTGCTGTGCCTATGTTTTGTTTGTTTTCACATTCATCTCTTATATAAATACATAACTAAACAATAAATAACAATGCTAATACAGTCGGGCTGCACTGTCTTTCCGTTTGTCATAAATTAACAGTAAGTGAAAGGAAATCTTTCAAAGGAAAATAATTAAATGCAGTTTCACGAAATTGCTCCCACAAGAAATAAAGATAATATATTACTTTATGTTACTCATTTTCACAGCATGCTGTGAAAGTATAGAACAGTTTCTTGCTCAAAAAAGGAAACACTGAATGTGACTAATAAATGAGACATGATGAGTAACTTACTGCAGTTCATGTGAAAAGCAGGAGCTGCCTTTACAGAGTTTGCTTACGCTCCTATAGTCCTGTTTTTGCCTTCATCTAACAAAGGGAGACTCTGTTTTCGGACAAACCTGCCCTCATCATGCCTTGCCACAGATGTAATAAAGTCCTTGCGCTTTTAAGAAAATGTTAATGCAGACTGAGCAGTTGCTGAAGCTGCCTTTCTTGTTTCATGCCTTTTTTTTTTTTACTTTACTTTTTTTTACTTCCCTAGATTCCAATCAATGTCTCACATTTTCTTTGTTACACAGAGAAATCAAGTCAGCACCAAAACACCACTGGAAATCTAACAAACTCTAATAAAAGAAATTAAATTAGGTGGCACTGCTGGAAGGCTTGCATTGTGAGGCAACTGCAGAGATTGTTAACTTTGCCACTGAGTTAGTCACCTAACTCGCTGCTCAGTAAATGAAAATTTGGACAATTTTCTTTTCTTTTTGTTGGAGAATCAGTTTGATACACTGCAGATGAGAATGTGCTTTATTACAACTCTAATAATAAAAGGCAGAGTGGCAAACGGAAATGCTGCTGTCTGTTAGGTGAAGGTAGGAACAAGAACACGGCACTAAATGAAAAACCCAAAATAACAGCAGCTGTTTTCACGGCAGTGTGTGTACAGTGTGTCACATAAGCTGCCTTAAACACCAAAACTATTAATTTCTTGCAAGACTTTTGGGAAGACTTAATAGAGCAAAGATTGTGTTGATGACATGCAGTAAACTAAATTAAAATTTTCAGTGAGTCATTGATTTTGAAGAACTCTGAATCTCTTATTAACACACTTAACCATTGCTGATCCTATTGTCTTTCTGCAAAAAAACATTTAATAAGTGAGACACATCATGTCATTTAATTTAGTGACCAGTCAGACAAAGTATTCCCTACTAGATAAAGCTAGATTATGCTCACAACTGTGGAGGGTTTGACCAGTTTGATCGAGACTTGAAGGTTAATAACTCTAACTCTTAAACAATTAGAATCAACTCACTCAAGGCCGTAAAGTTCACAATAATACACGTAATAACATTATCACTTTGGAGGTGGATGACAATGAAGACATTATAATGGACTTACTCTCTCACCAGGCCCGCCTGGAGGCCCATCGTTTCCTGCCGTGCCCTGCAACACAAAACAAAGCATCATCAGTTATATTTAGGGGTGTTTTCACATGATGCATATTTGGCATGGAGAAGTAGAAGGTTACATTCTTCAGAAATCGGTCATGATTTTATTGGTGAAGTCTCATTTCTGCCTGATAGAATACTACCCAGCAGTGTCGTGGTGCTAGAGATCAGTTTCTGGACCACTTTTTAAAGGTCTCAGTCTCATCTTGGACTAGACCATGTGACCATGTACTTGGTCTTGTCTCTGTCTTAAACAAAGAGAAGTCGTGATTTTGTTTCAGGACCGGGCAAGACCACAAATGCAGGGATGTCACTAAACTGCCTGTGCTAAAAAGGAGTGGTGAATAAAGATGTTAAGCTGATTTCAGCTCTTGTTTGCTCACAGAAAACAAAAGAAAATTCACACACATAAAATTCACCTTTGCAAGGCCTTTTGATTATTTCATCAAGACATCTCTCGTGGTAACATACATTAACATGTATATATGTAATTAAGGTGAATGAGGAGTACTCTTCATTTGTTTTCTGTGGTTGTTGTTACGGGAATGTGAATCTTTCAGAACTGGATACAGCGTTGAAGGTGAGGGCCCTGTTCATGCCTGTGAAAGTTGCTCAGTGGTGTGTAAAGCGAGAATAGTTTGGCATTCTGGGTATAAAATGAACCTGATCTTGCACATCATTGTGCCCATAGAGAAGCGCACATAGAAGTTTCATCAGCCAAGTGGCTAACTTCCGTCCGTCGAGTGGCTACCCTCCTGTTAAGCCCTCTGCTAAGTCGAATGGGAGTAAAATGATTTACTCATGCAGCTCCTCTACTTTTGAAATGTCATCGTACCAAATGAATAAAATTCTGATAGTGAAACGAGTCATTCTGCGGCAGTTGTGACGCTCAAAAAAATGTATCCGCTGATTCACAGACATCTTTTCACAAGGTAAGCCTATAGGAAAAAGCCTTTTTGGGCCACATGGCATCACATGACAGCCCAGCACTGTTCCTGGAGTTGTGTTCTGTTGTGATTAGTGTAGCTGGTGTACCTTAGGACCAGGCTTTCCTGTTGGACCTCTGGCTCCTCGAGCCCCACGAGGACCCTGCAGAGAGAGAAAAGCATGGTCACATAAAAAGCCTGGTAATATGTCAATAATGTAATGATGTCAAAACCCTTAAACTGTAAGGTTGCATACAATTTAGTTGGAAACCAGATAACTTTACAGTGATGACTTTGTTTAATTAATCATGCAAATCATAGAGTAAAGAATACATACTGTTGGACCTCTCTGCCCTCTTGGACCAGGTTTGCCTGCAATGCCCTGTTAGATAACGAAAGACAAAACATTTTAGGCACTCATACACACTTCCTGTGTGTCATTTTTCAACATTAATCCACTTCTGACAGCACTCTAACATCCATCCTACAGAAAAGAGCTAAAATCACATCTCCAGCCACAAAACACAGCTCAGCTCACTTTCTTTTCTCCTGTTTTAAATCAGTAGCCTCAGATTCCAGCTTTGTAAGAGATACATTAAACAGTACTTGTGTTAGATAACACTCCCTAATGTTTCAGTGCACTGAGACTCATCTTACCTGCATGAGTCGACTGTAATCTTAAAAAATTTATGTGAGCTATGAGCACTAATATATTTGTTAGATACTAGGAAACAATAAAACAACAGAAGTGTCTCAATGTTCAAAGTTCTGTGTTTATAGCTACAGTATGCACTTTTGGAATGACAACAAAGAATTGGCAAAGTAATTTTATTTCCATTGGCTGGCTGACTAAAGCAGCAGAAACAGCCTGCCAACAAATGCGGCGAAAATAATTCTACAATAGCTGGAAATGGCCTCCTGGCTTTAAGTCGACACTGGACATGATTGGATTTTATGAAAAAAGTATTGAGTGTTTAATTTTGGCAGGTAGTCTTGGCATAAGTGAGATAATGCACTTCAAAGTGCCCATTAAATGATTCTGATGTACTCAACAAAGGAAATAGATAATTTCCTTCCACCACTTTCTACATTTAAGATAATTTGAAATGGATACCTTTTCTCTTATTACCTCCATGAATCAACAGTTTTATTAAGATGAATCAAGATAAGCCGGGGATATTTATAGTATTTCATAGTTAACTGTTAAAAAAAGTAAAACCCCGTACCTCGAACTCTTCTTGGCAATTCTCATTAGTGTGTGAGCACATGTAATTTTTTTAAGCCTATAAATGGGGAGAGGGTCTCAATGAGAGCACAATTGTTTCCACATCTTTTGTTCTCTCCCCAACATTGATTTTGCTGCTGTTATTTTTTTTGTGCCAAGTCACCGTACAGATGCCTTTATAATAGGAATCAATTTTCTTTTGTGCTGGGATATGATGGCGTGGTGATTTTCATACACAAACAGGCCCAGTGTGTGTACTCAATGAGTGTGTGTGAGTTTTCTTACCCTGGCTCCTTTCTCGCCGTTGGCTCCAGGGAACCCTGGGAAACCGCTCGAGCCCTGTCAATAAGAGGGAGAGATATCATGGAGGGGAAACGAGAGAGATGCTGGATGGGTCAGGGCATGCATGACAATGAGGGCTCATCCTGTATTTATCTGCACCATTGTTGGATATCATGTTCAGCTACATACTGTAGTATAACGGTTAACACCGTTGACCTTATATGAAATTCCACGAATTTCACACTTCTTTGACCCTAACATGTTTTATTTTCTGATTTATTGATGTTGCTGTTTTTTAATCAGCTGGGTTGAACACCACTATTTAATACAATGAACATATTTAAATTGTAAAACACATTCTCAATATTCCTGTGAAGTCCAAGTTTTACATAAAAGTAACCAAGCATTTCCTGCCTTCCCGAGAGAATATATCAAATTTGCAAACTCTCCCCACTCTGGTTTCCCTACCATGTTTATCAACCTGGCAGAAGAGAGGAAGTTTCTCAAGCGAATTCTCTAAACTTATATGATTATGAGGAAGACACACAAACACATACACAAACAGGAGGACCTTTAAACAAAAGGCTTAGACTCCTGTAAAGACAAGACAAGGTGACATGATGTTTTCTTTAGTTAAACTCTGTGAACAGAGGATTAACAAGCTGCTTACCCATTCTGCTGCACCTCACCACATGTTGCATTGGGAACATTCAACAAAAAGTCGATCAATGACAAACATTGACTTCCTCTGAATGTAAGATTTAAGCAAGATCAAATGTTTCGCTTCTACTCATTTATAAAATACTCATTCTGGATGATGTTATAGGTTTAAAAACGTCTAACATTTGGGTCAAGCTTCAGTGTAAAAACACATAAGGAGTGTGAAGGCTTTTCTTTGCAGTTTTCTGACGAAGTAAAACCTCCTGCATTAATAAAACAGTATACTGTGGCTGTGAGTCCCATGGGCAGTCCTTAGACATGCCTGTCACATCACAATGCCTGTAATAAATGCAAGTACATGTCATCAGCTGTCACACGGATCTAAATAATCAGTTTTTGTTCTTGTAAATTCTGATTTACGATCTCATAGAGGAAAAGAAGAAACCAAAAAGGGTTTGATGTGTAGTTTAACTTCAATGATTCACTTCATCATAAACTGTGAGGCTCTGGTTTGATTGCTGTGATTTCCAAAGGAGACAAAAATGAGACGACACCTTAGAAAACTGTCAACCAGTGTCAGCCTCTGAACCACAACATGTCAGACTCAGCATGAAATCTGCTGCATTGCTTTGCGACGAAGAGCAGGCGAGGGCAATGTTCTTTCAGCACGATCTCAGCTAAAGCTTACAGAGTTTGTTGTTCAGGGGAGGGCGGATGGATTATTCATTTCAAGAAACACTGGAGCAAACTGCTGCAATGAGGCTCTTATTCTTTTATAACTGACATTAAAAATAGCGTACTGTATTTTAAAAATTCATACTTGTTATTCCTGTAGTCTAAGATAGTCCAAAAATATTGGTAAACATGGACAACTCTCACCCAACTCCAAAAAATAAAGTGCTAAAACTCAAATTTGTGATGTCGGAGGGTATAAAGTCTGGAGCTGCTCCATAGACAGTTAATGGTGAAAGATGTGATGAGAGCACCCAGGGGAATGTTCTGAGTATATGGGTACACTTTTTTTTTTTTTTGAGAGCTCTACAATAGAATAAAGCTTATTCAGGTGTAAGAATAAAAACCAACAGGCTGTGTGTCCACAAAATCAGTCTACCATTCATTGTCTTATGAGCTGCTCCAGATTTTATACTTGATGACATCACAAGTTTCAGACTTGCTTACTTACTCTGGCTTTAAGAGAGAGTAGCTCATGTTCACAAATATTGACTGAACTTTCCTTGGCCATGGACATAGCAAAGCAAAATATTAATCTAGGTGGTGTTCCCCTTTAAGGGTTTGTAAGTAACAACTAATGACTTTAAAAAAAAATACTAATGATTCACAGATTAGTCATAAGGAATTAATAAGATGCCGTTTTTGGGTTGCCAGGTTGTATATTCCTTTAACTGTTGTCTTTATATTCAGTAGATCGGAATAATATTGGTGATGCTTGATGGTGTCTCACTTTCTCACAAGCCACTAAGTCCGCAGGTAAAAAATGTTAACATGCTGGCGGCAGCAGCTCAGTCCATCTAGGCTTGGCTTGGAAACCAGAAGGTCACCAGTTCAAGTCTCTGTGTGGACCAAGTATGGAGTGTGGACTGGTAGCTGGAGCGGTGCCAGTTTGCCTCCTGGGCACTGCAGAGGTGCCCTCAAGCAAGGCACCAAACCGCCAGCAGCTCAGGGAGCCTGTCTATTGGCAGTCCCCTCGCTCTGACATCTCTCCATTAATGCATGTGTTCATGTTGTGTCTGTGCATGATTGTATTTTAGATCTGTGTGTGTTTGTAGTGTGAAAAAATATAACAGAGCAGAAAAAATGAATTTCCCCTCAAGGGACTAATAAAGGTATACTTTTTTTAATTAAGTATTTCTGATTAATTAAGGAGCTAAAAAGTGTCACGCTGGAGGAGAATGAATATGAGTCAAAGGGTTGTTCTTCAGCAGCCAATAAGTGATCTATAATGGATTAAATTATGTAATAGCCATTAATAAAGCCATTAGTCACTGCTTTTGAACCCATTGTAAATGCGTTATTAAAAGGTGCTTCCAACATTTCTATAGGATACCTTCATTTTTAGGCATGCCTCCTTTCTAGAACGATCACTTTTAAAATATTGCTTTATCAAAACAGGGTGTAAAACATGTATTGCACAAATGATCAGCACTAAAGCCGTCCTGTTCCCCAGGAATGCAGTTAACACTTATCTCCTTTGACTGTTACACTGTACTGGTTCTGCACTAAAATATCTTTAAAAGCTGAGTGTTTTCACTGTGAACAGTTTCTAATAAACCTTTATATGGAAAATCAATTTTACAAGAAATCATCAGGGTTTCCAGTTTGGACATTTTGGTCTGTTGTGTTCAGCCTGATAACTGTGATGCCTTAACAGTTCTGATAACAGAGCAGACTGGTGCAGATAAACGTAATAAAACATCCCTCATTATGGCGAAGCTAAGTTACCTTAGGTCCTTGTCTTCCTGGATAACCTGGCAATCCTGGAACGCCCAGTTTACCCTGAGAGACATTAACAGCACAAGTCAGACATGCGACAGAACTTAAAACATATGATTCTTGTATCGGCTTTCAAACATCCTTAGTCACTGAGTCCTATTACCTTCTCTCCAGCAGGACCAAGCGGACCGGACTCTCCAGTGGGGCCAGCTCGACCTTTGGGACCCTCAGGACCATCCTCTCCACGGGGCCCAAGCATACCAAGCTCACCCTATAACACAAACACATACAGAGAATACCACAGTGATGATTGCCTTGACATGAAGAATAAAGATCAGACTGGACAGGTAGGAAATTATTTGTTTGACAGCTCCTCACCCGGTCTCCTTTGATTCCCATGTCTCCCTTGAAACCTGGGAAACCATCCTCGCCCTACAATGAAACAAAATAAAGTTATTGCATTGGAGTTATTTCATTACTGTATATCGCTATTTAAGGCGTTTGTTTATTTCCCACTCAGAGACACTATTTCCTTCATGTCACTGGGGAACTTATTAAGTCTCCTGATATTTTACATTTAATGAACATCTGTTAAAAATTCAGCCTGCTCATGTTCACCCTGCGGATCACAGGATTAATGCTGCTATCTGCTGGCCAGATAGTGGAACAGCATATGCAAGGGACTCATGCACACGTGCACCTGCACCAACTGATATTTGGCATTTGGGCTTCGGGATGTATTGATAAATAAATATATATCTAGTGTTCAGATACAACTATGTTTCTGTAATACTTGAATGTAAATTTCCTACAATGAAATCAAATATGAGAGTTGTAATTGGACTAAAATCATATTAGATGAACATATTTAAATTAATGCTGACGGACACTATTTTCCTCAGCCAGACCTTTGTCTCTGTTCACTGACACTTCCTATTTTTACTCTGTCACCTGTCCATGTTTTAAACCCTATCTGATGCATAATGCAGCACTGAGCATGTCTGTTGCCAGCAACTCACATCACCAATACCACACACGCACGCACACACACACACGCACACATGCACACCTGAGGTAAAGCGCATCCTTTATTCATAACAAACCTTTTCTCCTCAAGGTTTGGCTTTTGAATCTTTGCTACAGTATAAATAATTCAATGATTCAAAAAAACGATATGAATACCTGCCATTGTAGTGAGAACAACACCCCTCAGTCAGATAATGGATTTTATACAGCAGCATAACTGTATTGATCCTAAATAAATGTTATGCATATTAAAAGGCAGCTTAGTTTAAATTCTACATGGTGCCACGCGCAGTCACACACTTCAAAAGTGCTTGAGATGGATTGCAGTGTTCTTTGAAAACGAAAGCCTCGAGCTGACAGCTTTACATTCAACAACTGATTGAGGGTCACTCCAAGAAAGTCTCTGTCTCCACTGAAGATGGCTATCGACTGACCTCCGCATGGTACTTTCAGGCTGCAGCAGCTGTCCACTCACAAAAAGTCATAACAAAGTTGGGAGGACAGGTAGACAGCCACAGTTACAGACAGAATTTCTGTGACATGAATATATTTACGGGACGGTCCCAAACTTTATTTTGCTGTCTTCACCTTTATCACAAAGTGAGGAAAGTTTAGACAAACACTGACATCGACGGCATGTCAATTTGGACAGCAAGGTTTGTCTTTGATAGAAATAAACCCGCTGGATTCAGCACTAGTCTGTTGATTCAACTTGTCAAAGCACTCTTAAAACAGCACTTCCAACATAAGCTAGAGATCTTAACGGACTCACCATGAGTGTCAGCAGAAACTGATCTCGACAAACATCTTATATTTTGTCACTACATTAACATACATCGTATGATTCATGACTATAACCTGGGTGGTAAATTGACACATGATACGGCAACAATTTAACATTAAAGAAGTTTATATACCTTCTCTCCCTTTGACCCCTTGAGACCACGGACACCATCAGCACCCTGTTGGACAGGAAAGAGAAATGAATAAGCATTACAAACATAACAGAACACAATACAATAACGTACAATATAATAAGGGGGGATTTTCTTATCTGATGAGGAATAGTGAATACAACCAGCCAATCAAATGCCAACATGATCAAAGTGAAAGCGTACCTTGACACCACGAGGGCCAGGATAACCAATAGGACCCTGTGGACCTGAGGGACCCTGGGTAGGAGAAAGCAGTGCATGGTTACGGTGTGGTTCGAAGAGGATATGGAAGGTGTACGCATTCTGAGATGGGATGTTCCACCTCGTGGGTATATTAGCAATGCAGGTGGTATTTGCTCTAGACTAAATACATTGCAACTGTAGCTTTTTAATTCTTCTGAGGTCACTAATCATATTTCTAATACATCCACTAATGCAAATACTTTGTCTTAAAGTAGCTGTGTTCTCCATTAGAAAGGCTCTCTATTATATTTGTATCAGAAACTGGCAAATGGGATACTTTTTATTCACATATGTAAAATAAAAAATGCTCATAAAACAACTGTACTATTTAAAATGATCATTCATCAATGACAGAAGCCTGAAGGCATATTTCTTTACCCAAATGCAAACAAAAAAATAAATAAATTGTGTTTTCTTTCACAATGAAAGTTGTTTAAATTACTATCAGATGACAAAATAACTTATATTTCTTCTAAAATTTAATTGAGTATAAATACATAATGTCTATATTGTTAAAAAAATATATTTTCCTTTGACACTATTATCACCTGTTTTGTTGTTGAGCTAGTTTGTTACATTTACAAACTAGCTGTTGTACAACTAAAAGAAACATGGTAATGCTTCTGGATATGAGTCATATAAATAAACGATAAACAGAATTTGCTCTATCAAGGTCGATAAACATGTTAAGTTATTCTGATGTCCTTCTCTGACTGCATACCTGAGACTTATCTTTGAAGTACATTTGCAGTAACTGTACATTTTATATTAACATTAATAAACACCACCTTCCTTACTTCACCTGCGCCCAGACATTTTAATAGTCTTTTCGCTGCAGCACACACACATGCAAAAAAATATCTTGGCCTTATGACTCAGCTCCTTCTCACATACACCTACCTGGGCTCCTTTCTCTCCAGCTGGACCCTCCTTACCAGGATGACCCTGTGAGATAAGCAGTCACAAAGTGGTTAAAAGTGCTTGTTATGATGCTGTTTTTTAAACTAAACACTCAGCACAGTGAATGGTGTTCAGCAAGCTGATGCAACAATTAATGATGGTGAAACAACAAACAAGAAGTGCAGTATATGTGAACTGGTGTTACCAATATTATCTACCGGGGGAGGAGGCCTTTGTGTGCTCCTATATTATACAGAGTGACCTGTATATGTCTTTCAAACCAAAGCTGAGTGCTGTTGCATCCATGTAAAACACGGCCAAAAACTTCAGCATTTTGTCTGACTCACACCAACACATTTTTTTGACTGACATGTCAGTGTGCACTTTCCCTCTGTGGTGGCCACCGGTGGTGTCAGAGTGATGGGGCAGGTAGACATGCTCATACAAACGGCTTGATACACACCTTCACACACACACATATGGGAACCTTTAGCTGTGAACACCTGGCACTTCCAATTTAAGGTGTGAGGTTGAGGCAGAAGGCTGTAAATCACCAGGCTCTGGGGCCTGAGGGCGACTAGGGCTGCCTGCCTCTTGAACTTACGCACCTCTCCTAGCGAGGGCAGAGAGGGAGGAATGACATGAGCTACTACAAGCCTAGAATAACAAAACTCAAAGGCACATTTCTTATATTTCTCTGCCTTGAGAGGTTTCTGAGGCACAGTTCTGCAGTATTTTACAAGGAGGCTCTGTGCAGCAAAAGGGTAAACTCATCAAAACAGTGTACCCATAGCCTATACACATTTTATTGTCTGTATCACACAGTATTGTAAAGTTGTCACACTCTGTTTCCATCTTCAGTCTGACATTGCGTCCACTCTAATGGATCTCTGTGGGGGAGGGGGCTTCGATTTTTCCTCATCAACCACTAGAGACCAATGAATCCACCTGAATCTAACGTCATTTGAAGTCCACACTGATGTGCAGCCATGCCAGCATACTGGTTTTAAGAGTAGTGGAGCGAAGTATAAACAAACAACAATGTCAGGTGATACTGACAACACCTGACAACGGCTTGACAATGGCGTTAGTCCCACCTGTGGCACTGACTGCATCGATTGCTTCTTCAACATGGAAGGCGCTGTTTCATGTCATGATGCCAGACGAATCAGTCAACTCAGTGGAGTGGGCAGATTCAAAGGTCTGGACCCAGGCAACTGGTTTTACTGAATAAAGTTTGCTTAGCCTTTCTAAGACGACACAAATGTTTAGAATCTAAAATGCATTATTATACATCTGGTTACGTTTTTAGATGGGGATTTTTACCAACCATGACGACGTCATGACAGCTGGTATTGTTTTCACTTTGTGTGTGTGTGTGATATCATGGAAAAATGTGGTCGTGTTGACACCTATTTGTACCACAGATGGGGTTTTAAATATTTTGCCAGTGTTTATATGTCGTCTGTCTGTCTGTGGCGACAGTGTCACAACCATGCAAGATGCAGCCACAAAACTTCAAACATGTGTGACTGACATCAAACTGAGGGCTGAGTTCGAAGATGGGTGTGGTCCAAGCGAGGGAGCCTGATGTAACTGGATAGGAAGTAGGAAAGGGGCCATTGCCCCTTCACTTTATGCCCCTGGCTCACTCAGTCTTAGATCACTGTATCGCGGCTGGAGTGATCCCATTACAAGATGGTCTCTGCTTAGTTATGTCAAGATCTTACAACTATAAATTAATGAATCCAATATTATGGTTGTTAATAAACCTGGGCCACTGAAGGCCACTGATAACATTTTACAAAAGCCCTACATGTATTAGCTGAGGTGTTTCGCCACTTGTCTGCTGAAAATAGTTTGAAACCGCAGGAATAGCTGTGTAATAAACAACGTCACACACTACCTGACCTGCGTCACAAGCCCATATATTGTGTAACAGCTTGATGAGGATATGACAGGTCATCAGATCTGGTTTGTAAGGGTCATACACAGGTCAGCTCTGTGTTGTGTTTGGTGGGTCGAACATAGGTCTTTAGTGCTGATGAAAAAACTTTTGCTTAGTATGTAACCACCACTTACTCAAAATTGGTTTTGTACCATGATCTGAACAGTTGTGGAACAATACATGTCAACATTTTTACTCCTTTTAGTGCAAAAAGAAAGAGTTTCAGAGAGTGTCCAAGGTTAACGTAAACATATAAGAGTAAAATTGTGTCACATCTCTATGTGTGTGTGTGCATGTGTGTAAAACTGATATACAGTATGTACGTATATAGGTGATAAGTGCACGCACAGGAGGCCCATCAGCTCCAGGTAATCCAGGCAACCCCGACCTGCCCTGAGGTCCCTGTGTGAGGAAAAGAAAAAGCCAAGGTCAAAGATCAGAGGTTAAAGACTAGTTTCAAAATCCTCTTTTACCGAGGCAACAGAGCAGAGTTCATTCAGAGGATCTGCAGGTCCCAAAAAGCCAAACACAAAACATGTTATCACCTTTACGTTGTCTTCTGAATTTGATTTAAGAGAGCAGACTGTCCCTGATTAAACATGGCGAATCACATTTGTTTGACTCCACATGTCCAGTTCAAGCTCAAAAGCAGTAAATTTAATGTTAAAAGATGCAATGACCAGCTGTGTTTGGTAGAATAGATTCAAACCCACTCAAATAATACCGCTTTTCCACCAAAATTAGAGCGTGTACATGGATTGTTTTTCAAACACAGGAAACCCCATTAAACATAGCCTGTATACTCCTTTCTCATGGCCAGTAGACTAGGGCCTCATACATGACTCAACAAACAACAAACATGCCTTTATGTGTTTTTTTTACTGGAGTTTCATGTTCAATGTCACAAACAGGCCAGAAAACTGGTTAGTAAAAAGTAGAAAGCTGCATGGAGGCCTGTGGAAAAAAATGTTACGGTGGTTACTTTTTTTAATATATATCTATTACTTATTCAGTCTCTCTCTCTCAGTGCCAACCAATTTGGCACAAAATTTGAGCGCTGCTTGGGTGGAGACAGAGCATTTTATGAAGCCCCTGCCAGTACAGGGGCTAAAATTAGTGCATTCACCCAGGTCTTGCATTTCCATCACTGCCAAATGGAGCCGGAAGCGATAAATATTCTTGACTACTGCAGAATAATTTGACCCAGGTGTGAATGTAGATTGTAACCTTTCCTATTACATACAAAGCCAGATGTTGGCGGGTGTTAGTGGGTTTTTTGTGCAGTGGGAAAGGGACTTAGGTGGTTCGTGTTTTTTGTCTTTATGAATAAAATTGACTTGACTGCTCAGACTTTGTTTTATATATCAAACTAACATCTAAAGTTAGTTTAACTGTTTGACTGTTAAGGCTTTTTGGAGACCTGCAGATAACAAATGAAAAACAACTGTTTTTAAAGATAGTTTACAGGATATCTTTGGTTAATCAATAATTTCTTGCAAATGACTATGATGTGTTTTTTTTATTTTATGTGGTCGTTTTCGTGCTTCAATTATTTTATGTAGTTATTCCCAGAAAAATAACAAGAGGTTACATACTTTTTCACCAGGTGGTCCGATGGGGCCTTGAGGACCAGGAAGACCCTGTGAGACAGAGATACATAGAAATGAGAG
>JAPZEB010000013.1:26897508-26919372 GCA_029783705.1 Chaetodon striatus | reverse complement strand
GTGTGTGTGTGTGTGTGCATGTGTGTGTCGCAGGGGTAATTTGAGGCACTGAAGCTTGCTCCAACAGGTGTGGTAGCTCTGCAGGAATTCCACCAACATGAATAAGGTGCTTTCAAATGGATCAACCTCAAAACATTCCCCTTCCCAAGATAAACCCCTGAAAAATATGTCAGAAAATGTGTGTGGGGTGTGCATGTGTGCGTGTGCGTGTGTGTGTGTGTACACTTATTATGTCTCCAGGGAGTGATGGGAGGAATAGTGGAGGTGCAGAAGAAAGGAGGGGCAAATTCAAAAAGTCAAAATGAAGATGATCATCTCTTTTGACAGGTCAACTTCTGATTTGATTTGAAATTTAACTTTAAAAAAAGAGTACAACATTGTCTTTTACACCTGGGGAGATAAACAACATCACACCATGCTTTGAGAATGAAACTGTTCAGCTGTCCACTTAGTTGTCCACGAGTTGTCAAGAGCGACTCCACAGTGAATCTGTTTCTCTCTACATGTGGAGTTTGTGGTGGACGATACAGACCGCACTGAGGTACAAAACAAGTGCGTCTGTGGACTCTTCACTGTATGAACACATCCTGATGCGTCAATCAACACTGCACTTTGTCTTTGCTTCTTTATATAGGTGTCATGGGCGTATGATTGATTTGTTCACCTGTGTTCCTGGGATTCCCTGCTGCCCGGGTGGGCCTGGTTCTCCTTGTGGTCCCTGAAAAAAGATGGAGACGGTCAGAGGTTAACACCAGTCCCAGAGTAATCCTCTGTCCCAAATCCTGCTGTTTGAATTACTCACATTACTGTCAACCTTCTGCCTATCAAAAGCGTAAAAACATATTGTATTTTCGCTGGTTCCAGCACCAAGAGAATGTTTTAATTAGGAGAAATCAGTCTGCGCTGAATAACAAACTAAATTGGAACTAATACATCAAATGGCATCATTTGTGTTAAATATTGTATATGGCCATGTATACATCATGTAAGAAGGGTGGGAAGTAGAGTAGACTATATTCAGCATCATGAAGCTGTTTGAGGATCAACTCACTCCACAAGTTATTTGATTAAGTAGTAACTGTTTTGTGCACCTACTACCGCTACCCTGCCTTATCTACTCCAATGTAAACTATCTGGGGCTGTGAACACAAGGCCGTAGGTTTCTTTTAAACATTTGGAGACATGTGAGATAGGGGGTTGGGGTCCTCAACACTCAATTTCCTTCATTCTGGTGATTTTTTATGCATCAGTTGGTTCCTTTTGTGCATCAGTTTATGGTTTTTCCAAAAAAAGCCCTCTGCTTATCTCATGTTTTTATTCTGGGGAACAAATGCACATGTTCCAAATATCTATGTGTGACCCTGATGTCACCTACTGCACAGAAAAAGCAGCCCTCACCCACACAAACATGTCATGTAGTTGCTTTAGCTGCCAGTGTAGAAATGTATGGATCTGTTTCTTCAACGATGGGTTTCTATTTGTTTAACATCAGCACAAAACAGAGGTTCCAATACGAAGACGCTGCTCTTTAACTCAGAGTAACACTCAAAAGCAAACAAAGCTGTCAGGCACATGTTTGACTCTAAATTAGCATGTTATTCATGAGCTGTTGTAAATCTTAAACCTTGCCTGTCATTATCCAGAATTTCTCTTGTAGTATCTAGAAAAAGCAGTTGTCCTTTTAACCTATGCTGCCCTTTCAGAGACACTCCTTTACTCTCCTTCTCAGGTGCTATGAAGCATAGGAATGACCTTTGACCTCCAGCTGTAGATCCTAAAGAGAGTTTAACAGCCTGACCGAGACAGTGCTAACTTCTAGAAATAAATCATGGACAGCTCAGACAACCTGCAGTCTCAGGAGCTGATGCAGCTACATTTTTGTCAGTTTAATAAAAGTAAGTTTTGTTCATACCATGTTTCCTTTGGGACCTGGAGGCCCGTCAACTCCAGCAACACCCTACAAAGGACACATCAGATATATTTGATATACTTTATATTGATTACAGGAAGTGATATCAGAAGAAGGAATGGTACAGGTGGGGATACATACAGGAGATCCAGGGGGTCCTGGAGGACCACGGGGACCCAGCAAACCTCGAGGACCCTATGAAGAACAAACAAGAAGCAATGACTTATATTATATGCTCTTAATGCTGATGAATAGTTTTCAGTGGGGCAATCACGTCCTCTGGTGGGTAATTTCATCAAAGACGGATCAGATATCCAGTGCAAAACAAACTTTAAGAGGATCCTGTTGCAACATGTAAGAATCCCATATGTTTGGGATAGCCTGATGAAACAAAAGCAAAAGCAGACAAGCCTTACACTCTCGCCAGCTAATCCTCGGGGCCCAATCTCTCCATCCTCGCCCTAAGAGAAGAAAAAGACATAAGTCAGAGTAATTATATGAATTGATATTCAATGTAAAGGTTCAGTGTTTCATGCTCTATAATTTCAACAAATACAATCTGACGTAAATACTGGTATCTTGTATGAACACATTAAATACCTATGACCACCTACAACTGTAAGCTCTTGAAAGCCTGTATTAGCCAGGGCTTAATCTTAACCTAACCAAACATTGTTGAATGCAGTGACTGCCTGGGGGTGGAGATGGGGGAGCAGAGTGGGGGAGTCAGTTTCATGAGGAGGAAAGGTTAAACACAAACCCTCCTCCTCCCCAGTTCATAGTCTCCGCCCAGCTGCTGCTGCCTGAGGGCCGAGCTGGTGGAGCACAGCTGATGTAACTGAAGTGGTAATGGTTCACCTCAGCTGAGTGCAATTTTCTTAAAAGTCATTAAGGGTGTTAGTCAAAAGAGGAGGTACTTACTCTCTGTCCATCCTCTCCAGGGGCACCTGTGGGTCCCATTGGCCCTGGCTCCCCCTGAGACAGAGAGAGAAAAAGAAAATAAGAGACAGAAGAGAAACAGATTTGGGTTGATTTATCATTTTATGACCTGAGCACGCCTTAATGTTTCAGTCTTGGCTCCAAGACACTTCATCAGGCTCATTAGGCCACAATGAAATGACACACTTTGTTTTATATCTTCCTGCCCTCCACAATAAAGTATTCTCTGCTTCCAAGTCTACTTTATAAACTGCGGCTCCTTCTACAAACTCAAACGCATCAAATATGGCTACCTGGCTTCAGTGCAATGCTGTCATTACATTCTTCTATGTCAGTCTTAATAATGCAGGTGCATTAGTGGAATGAAACAAATTACAACTTCTTATTCAACTATTACCCTCATGACATTGCACTTATTCACTCATCACACTGAAATTTAAACAAATTACTGAACATGATCTTTGACCGCTGACCAGTGACTGCAGCCAAATATATCTGAGCACATCCAAAACGTTTGCCTGCTAAAAGAAACCCCAGCCTTTCAGGAAATCAGGGTAATCTAAGAAGACAAATCCCCAATAACTATGGATTTATTTAATGCCAGTTTTGCGACTTATCAAGTGAAAACGTATGAGAACACTGTACTTGGCTCGGGCGCATACACAAGAGCGGTTTCTCAGGCAAAACATGAGGATGCCTTCAAAATCTGGTTCACCGTTGCTCTCAGTGGACAAATCTCACAGGTGCAGGACAAGTTAAAGACTAGATTGTATATTTTTACACAATTTTGACAAACTGAAGGGGCGACGACTAACATATTGTACTCACCCTGTGTCCCTTCTCTCCGGGCAGTCCGGGCAGTCCATCAAACCCTCTGTCACCCTGTACAGAAACAAAGCAGAGGATGTCACAAGACCACACAACATCACAACTCATCTATGTTATCATGGGCTGCAGTATGCTCGTAGCAATGCTTAATGAAAATACTCTGTTTATAATTTTTAGTTGTCACATGATTACAAAAAGCTGCGTGAATGTATATGGTACCTTGGCGCCTGTCTCTCCAGGCATTCCACGGGCACCGTCAGCTCCAGCACGACCCTTAAAAACAGCAACAGAAAAATTACACATGGATAAAGACGTACATGATGTAGTAGTCAGCATGATGAGTTAAGGGAAAAAACACCCATAAAAATCTAGTTGTTTTGTACTTTATTGTCTTTTTCGTCTTGTTCAGGTGGTTTCCTAAATTGTGTACGTCTCCCCAGTAATATGATAAATGACATATTTTAAATATTTCTTGAATCAGTGGAAAATTGAGTATGCCTGAGGCAGCAGACAGTATTGGCACCAAAGAGCAGGCAGTAGAGCAAAAAATGCTGACAAACACGAATCTCTGCTTGACAAATATTAAACCACAATACACAAAAAAATCAATTAAGCAAATTGGAAGCGGAAATAAGGAGGACAGGGAGCTATCTATAAAGCTTGCTGCCAGTATGCAACATCTGAGAAGTTTTAACATGATAACTACTGAAAATAATACCATACTGACATATGCCGTCCTATACTACTCAGATTTTTTGTTGCAGTGATAATAATATAATCCTTTAAAGCTATTACGTCTTTGCCTTGGTTGCTTTATTATTTTCTTAAATATAAAAGGGTATGCAAGAAAAATTATTCCAATACAGCAGTAGCTGAGTAGGTTACTTAACACTCACATAAGTAATCCTTTTATCACATTTTTTTGACAATAAAATCAACTGATGGCCCAAAATTGACCCATGAATCAAGCTAGTATTCCTAATTTGCCTATGACTGGTTTATGTTTATTAGTAACCAATTAGGTCAAGACGTTTGGCCCTGCAGAGTGACTGCACCGTGACACTAATTGCGTCCCACATCCATGGCCACTTTTGCCATCTTGGCATTTTCAGACAGATTTACTGCCTGGCCATTGATCCGAGGATTGGAGGCAGGCCTTTAAGCACATATCAAGCAATTGTTTGTTGGAGTGGAAGTAAGCCTCTCAGCGTTTGAGCAGTGGCCACAAGTCCAAACAACCGCACAACAACAAACACAGGGACATGTGAGCGTGCACACAGCACAGTGAGAGTGGACCGGGTCATTGAGTTCACTCACCCTCTTGCCAGCTTTGCCAGGTTGTCCTGCAGGCCCTTGGATGCCACGGGGACCCTGTTCAGACACAGCAGGAGCACTTAGTGACACAAAAACAACAACCTGCAAGGCAGCCCTCAGTCATCTGTGAGGTTTATTTTATTCCTATTATCAGGATCATCACTTCATACTCACCTGAGGACCATGGTCTCCACTTTCACCTTTCAGTCCAGGAGGACCAGGTAGACCCTAAAGGGAGAGAACACAAACCAAACATCAAAATACTTGTCATTCAAACTGTGACACAAGCAGTTTGCCAAAGGACAGGGGAGTAAAACTAGCATAAAGTAAACAGCAGATGGCGATGTTTCGCTCATTTTGTGCATTCTTGTTGTGTGTTCATATGAAGAAAAATGAATCCACGCATTCCTGTTACTATAGATGCATGAACAACATGAGAACTCAAGTGAAGACAGTCAGGGAGGATCCTTAAAATTCACTCTACAATGACTCTCTGTGACAATATGTCTTGAATAATGGATTATGTACAGCTGGCACAGACAATGCAACAGTAGCATATTAATTACTACAATCAGCTTTATAGAGTATGTGAAACTACCCTGCTTGATATTAACATGAGAAGCCTAATGTTTAAAAACAGGCATGTATGTTAACACTTCTGGGTGTCTTTTGGCATATACTGTACTTAAGTCTAAAAATGCAAAGCTAAATTGTTGGTCTTGGCAGAGATTTGGGGTACATACTGTAATCTGTCTGCAGACAAGTATGGATTCAAAGCTGGTGATTTGGCAATTACAGACATCTCAGAATCATAGCAAAGCTTGAACGTCTGAAAAGCTGTTTTTTAAACATGTAATCAATCAGGAAGGGACTTTTTTGAGAGGTACATTTGCAGCAGCTGAAAGTCACACATTCCTTATCTCATATCCTCTGTTCTTCGGGATCTACCTGTTGCCATATCATCTCAGATCACTCTGCCGGGCCTTTGGCCTGAGAAGGGCCGATTTAACAGAGGGTAATTCTTTGTGTCTTTTGTAGAGCCTTCTCCTGCAGATAAATAGTGGATCGTGTATCAACAAGCCCAAGAGAAAGGAGGAGGAGGGGGACCAGCAACAGAATGAAATTTTCTTGGCAGCTGGTAGCACCTAACAGACAGGCAGTGTGGCCACTGAGCCACTAACCACTGATCCAACAACAGCTCTGAACAAGCAACCTGGTCTCTGCTCTCTTCCAATACATTTGTCCTGAAAACACTAGGATGATTTTTCTTAGACAATGCAGAACTGTAGACAGCGTTTAATGCCAAAACTATTTCTGAAACATTGATGAGAGGTAAATACCATCAGGCTTTAAGCAATTGTAAGTTTCAGTGTCATAATACTGATCTGAAATGATATCATGTGTGTGTGTGACAACCTTAATTATCATACGTACATATGACAGGGTAAATAATAAATGAGAAATCAAAATCAGCAGAAATCAAACAAAAGGAAAGAGCCAAATTCTGACAAACAGCTACACACAAAAAAAAAAAGCAGAGACTCACCACTGGCCCCGATCTTCCTGTCAAACCCATTGGCCCTGCAGGTCCCCTCATAGCCAGCTGCAGGGCAGAAACACAGACAAGAACAAGGTCAAATTCCACTCAGTTAAAAATCCACTGAAAGAAATGCACTGTATATCAGTTTTTGAAGATGATCTACATCCTGTAAATACTATATGTGTTTGTATACGTTTGTACATTTTGTCACTTTTATTGTTTCCGTTCTATGTTAGCTTGTCTTGTACGTTATATATTATCTATTTCTATTGTATTTTTCTTCTTCTATGTCCATGTTTCATGCTGAGATGAATCTAAGATTTCTTTATTTGTACTTTCTTTTTGTCTTAGATTTATAAATATATAAAGTATTAGTGTCATGTGTATGTTGTTTTATGGCTGAATACAATCAAATTAATGACATGTGGGACTATTGGTTGTGGTTTCCATCATTTTGGATTTTTCTGAAGCAGCAAGTAAATGACGAATCACATTACATACTTACAATTACATATTTTGATTGCCATTGTCATTTTACAGAAACAAAAATACCTCTTTAAATTTTATTTTGCCACTTTAGAACTTTAAATTGTGTGTACTGAAAAATATATCCAATGCATATCTGTCATCACTTTATCCAGTTAATTCTAAATATCAGTGCATACCTTGCTCATTCTGCTCACATACTGTATAACAAATCCTTCATAGCAAGACAATCATTTCAGAATCTCACTTCATTTCAATTTATTCTAATGTAGATGACGCTGTGGGGTCCATTTCTTTATTGCACCTACTCTGGATCATTCTCTAATTGCTCTCCTATTGTGTTGTCTTACGGTACAGCAAAGTCAGAGATTTATTTCACACTTAATCTCTTTGTTCACTGTGGTCTCTGACGGGGTAATTAATGTGGAACATGGTGCAGAATCCTAAATACCAAGCCCAGATTTTCTCTTTTCTACTAACCACCCACCACCTCTCCCACATACACACAAAGACATTTCTACACCTGTTGGTTTAGCCCACCCGCAGGTCGAGAGCCCCTAAAGTATTTTTAACAGTCTCTCCTGTCTGCCCATCTGTTCAGAGTGGCCTTTTTATGTTGTTGCTCTTCAGCCTGCTCGGCATGTCTCCTTTTAGCCTTGCAAGTCCAACGAAATGCAGTCCCCCCCTTTCCCTCTCCTCCCCACCAAAATACTGTCTCCTTCATCCTTCCCCTCCTTTCCCCCTACAGCTGGGTGTATGGAGCAGGGCGAGGGCAGGGGGGGTTGTCCACAGCCTTTTGGCTTCCTGGTGGCTTTTTTAAATATCCTTTTCTACTCACTCTGGCCTGGGATAGGATGGCCTGGGCTTGGGCTTCTTGGGCCGACACCACTGGACCCTTCTCACCATCCCCGCCAAATCGGAACTGTTTAGCACACACACATACAAAGGCATTAAAACAGCTGCTCATTTTGTTTCTCTGCGCTATTTAATACCCTAGAAATTAGTCTGATTATGGAATTGTATGTTAAAAGGTGGCTGGTATGAGCACTTACCGGCAGCATCAGCATGGTACCAGGGGGACCTGGCACACCATCAGCACCGGGCAGACCAGCACGACCAGGAGGACCCTGCAATACAGAAGAGACACCACCAGATTTATAAAATGATCACCTTTATGAGATTAACTGTAATGCGTGTAAGAAAAAATGCAATTCCATAAGGACGGCATGATGATGGATTTCCTTTTCCTGTGGTGGCGCCTCAGTGTCTTTAGAAAATACAAATCACATGGTTGCATGTACAGTATGTAACGGATATGTAATCATATCTAAAAAGCTAAATTAATAACTTATGTGGTTTAAATTAAAGCAGCCTAACTGCCTGCCCCACTCTGCTGGCTTTGTGACATGTCCAGCATGTGCACCGCTTTAGTTTCTCAGGTAGTAACAGTTACATCTGGGTTGAGTTTTGTAAGAATTTATGATGGTGTCAATCACTGAAAATCACTTCTGAAAGCTGTAAGACGTTACAACAAAGTGTAGACAAAATGACAGCATGCACAAACATACGCATAAATACAATATGTTGTAATAGTGCACTGAAAAATGTATCTGATCCTGAGTCCTTTTGGTTTTGACTCCTAAACTGTGCCATTATATACGCTGCTAACGATGGCAGTAATATGGAAGGAAACACAAACAAAGCGAGACTCTTTTACATGCCCACACACACACACACACACACTAGGAGACACACAGATGGAGCAGTAAACGCTGGAGGTGTGCTGTTTGTTAGTTTGATTAACATGTGCTCCTCCTCCTCCTCCAGCACACATAGACGAGGCCTGTCCATCTGTAAATACGCTGCTGTCTACGGTCCAAAACCAACATCCTTTTCCATTAATTCTGGTGTGAACGTTTGTGTATGTAAGTGTGTGTTGCATGTCCATGGAACAGAGAGAGCCTAAAGAGCAAAGCGTTAAATATGGATACCTCTTACTGAGGGGAACCCAGGCAAACTACCATTCCCTATCTTCTTATCTTGAATAGACCGTAACAATTGACATGATAGAACTCACTAACATCTTGCAGGTTTTACTGTATTTGGGAATTATGTGTGCACAATGCTAAAAATACACCTTGGAGTGCATTTTTCCGCTTACCTTGGCTGCGTTAAAATTGACATGTAGTTCTGACACTATATTTAAATAAATCTAAGCCACTGTTTGTGCTAATTAATATGATTTCCACACTGATTTATAACGATGGTGGCCTTGGAAACGAAGCTTTTCAATGTGGTTTGGTTATCAAAAAAAGTTTTTTGTAGACTGTCTTACAGGTCACTGTACCAACTAAGTGATAAATATGTATACACTCAACTATTCACTGCTGCCTATTAGATCATTGGCTGCTGTATTCATACTAACTCTTGATTGTAACTTACTAGCATGATCTCAGTGAACAGAAAACATTAACATTAGCAGCACTACACCATCATGAATTCAAAAAGCGATACAGTGAAAAAAAGATTGGAAAAGTTTTTCATTAACACATTTAGACAAATACAATTCGACTTAAGAGGCTTTGCATGACACAGCCGTGTTAATTATCTATCAATCAGCATTATGAGCACACTATATTTACAGATCATACACATATAAAAAAACTAACTAAAAAACTGCGGCTGGTTTGGAGACATTAATGATAACTCACCCTGTCACCAGGATCTCCAGCAGGGCCTGGGGGTCCTTGTAGGCCGGAGGGACCTGGAAGACCCTACAAAAACAAAGCTCAGTCAGCAGACCACCGGCAGGCAAGCTCATCAAATCTGACAACAACGGCATTTAATAATGCTCTCGCGCAAAACACTGACTTATTTCTTTTTTAAAAATATACTCACAGCTGGGCCGGGGGGTCCTGGTGGTCCTTCAATCAGCATGCCCTTTAAAAGCCAAACACATTGTTTCACGTCACAAACACTGACCTGTGCAACAGCAATACGACTGACAGGTTCAGGATGAGTCAGCAAATTTAGGGAGGGGGAAATTCTGCTGAAAGTTTTAGGTGTTTGACCAGTGTTTTGCAGAGGGTCTTAAAAGAGGTAAAACTGTAACACTGCAGTTCAGCAGTTGACTTCTTTCACTTGGTTTTAAATGCTTTGCAGTTTGTAATAAAAGTGACAGAAAAATGTTGACAGCTGACCCAGCAAACAGAGTATTTTAAACTAAAATGACATGATTACGTCACTTACAGGTTCAATGACAGCCGGCTCGCCCTTTTCTCCCTTCTGGCCGAAGGCTCCTGCAGCACCAGCAACCTGTAGTTACAAAGCAAGCACAGAGGTGACATTCCTCACACAGCAGCTACAGTCCACAGGTGAATGAATAGCAATGATGGGCAAGGAGGAGGCTGTTCAGCCAGTGAGAAGAATGTGTGTTAGTGCTTCAACAAATTTTACTCAATCAATCAATATCATATGCTCAGTTGCAACTACTGTAACTATGTCAGAGGCAGAGAGTGAATCAAGACAAACACAAAGTGAGGTAAAATTATGAAACCGAAGAGGCAAAATGTTAGTCGTGATGAGCAGGAATGGACCTCTATGTGCTTGAAAATGGAGCAATGCTGTCATTGCATTGCCATTGTGCAGTGTGGCTAATGGTGAACGTAGTTTAACACCAACAGGATATTGTGGTCATGCAAACCTCACAAAATAATACAGATAGACACATATATATACAAAGAGAGAACATAAGAGATGTCTTCCCACAGTGTACAGTTTCACATTTACGTGCAGTTGAGCATCTTGTATTCTTAGCTTTGTGCCACACTGCAGATCATTAAATCTAGTGGTGGGGAATTAGTTCAGCTGCATTGTGTGTTTATGTGTGACAGTGGGGTGAGATGGGAAGGATTAGGAGCTGCTTGTCTATGAGTGGAAGGTTGGGTGGTGTGTGTGTGTAGAGGGGTACTGAAAAGGCGCACAAGACCATTACAGTCCTTGCCCTCCCATGGTAACAATACCTACAGGCACACAGACACAAAATTGTTTGATGGTGTTCTGACAGTGGGCACATTTAAACAGCAGTGGGGCCAAAGAGCTGAACATAAAAACAAAGTGGAGAAAAGGATGTCTGTTAAGTATTCATACTAACTAGGTGACAAGCTGGGACTGTTGGTCGGTGAGGACAGAGTTCAAAAGTTTGGGAGGGAAGTGAAAGGAATCCGTAACATCTTGATTACAATCGTGTAAGTATGTGTGCACTGTGCAGCTGCCTATGAGTTGTGGGCTAATTGCTGTGCGTACAGGGAGGGATATGTCACAGACAGGCCGCTCGTTAAAATGGCAGAGGAGGAGTGGGAGGGATCAGATCCAACTGCTGAGATTAGTGGGTGGGGATGGCTCGTTGGGTATCTATAGGTGGCGTGCAGTTTGCAGTGACATGAAGTAGGAAGTAAAGAGAGAAAAATGTGAGAGTGTGATACACTTTTGTTCTTGTACGCACACTATACAACATTAAGAAGTAATCAGTTACACCTTTTCTAAGAACATACAGATGCATGCATTGTCCCCATCATAGCTTTCAATCATTAAACCACCAGTCACACACCAGTGAGACAGCAGCAAGACTCCACACTCAACATATCAATGACTCATTGCCAAGCAACCAACTAGGAAGGCGTGCACTGGAAGACAGAGTGAGTCCATAACACAAACAGAGTCCCTAACGCGTGCCGTTCATGCACACACCCGTCAGTCACCAGGCCAGGGTGTGGTACTTACGGATGAAATATCAGTTTCAGCAGCAACCCCGGGCCCCACCTCATCGTCGTAGACTGCTGTGGGTCTGGGCGGGGCCGTGCCATACTCATCATACGCCCCGTAATCATACAACCTGTTGTCAACCTCGCCCAAGTCATACTCCTTTAGGTCATATTCCTTAAAGTCATACGCGTCTGCACCAGTGTTGTCCCCCGTGCTTGGGACAATGGGTTCCGGGGCATTGGGAGTGGCATCGGTGACATACGCACCGACAACATCCTCCTCCACAGCCTTCCAGGTGTTACCCAAGCGAGGAAGGGGGAAGCAATGGTGAGCAACCAAGGAGATAAAGATGTTAGTTAAGCAATTGAGACAAATAGTCTACTTTTAGATGTTATTAAAGCAAACTCAAAATTAATTTAGCATGATATGCAGAAAACAACTTTTTTTTTTTTTTTCGACGGTAACACCTTATTTATTCCAACAAAAAAAAAAAAACAATCTTAAATTACTGGTTTAACAGTGTTGAGAGATTGTAATTTGAATATGTCCAAAACCAAAGGGCTAAACACTGGAGTACTGAATCATGTCACTCAATATGTTCTGATCAAATATCTGTATTATCAATCTTAGAAAAACTGGAGTTAAGGACTACTCCACCCACAAAATCACCATCTGTACATCAATTACTCACCATGTAATTTGTAAAGAAAACTATGATTTTATGGCATGCCTCCACAGTGAACGGAGAATCCAAAAAAGGTAAACATTCTTTATCAATTAAAGCAAACGGAGAGCATGTTTAACAACTGCAAAACTATATCAAAACATCAGTTTACAAACTCTCACACAACTCATGCAGTATAATTTAACTCTCATTTATCCATCTGTATGCTCAGTACTCAGTCTCATGCGCATCAGAGAAGCATGCCTGGGCAAGTGCTTGAGTTTAAACTCCACTCTGCTAAAGCGAAGCTTATACACACTCACATGCTCAAGCACAGGGCTCAAGGCACGCTTTTCCAAGTGAAAATGCATGTGTTTGGTAAGTACTACGTATACCACTGGATACATAAGACTTGGAGTATACTGCATGTAAACAGATGTTTTGATATAGTTTTGCTGCTGTTAAACATGGACCCCAGTTACTTCAATTCATGAAGAAGATTCACCTTTTTTGGATTCTTCTTTCTTCGCAAATTCATGTGAGAAAAACAAAGTTTTCACTACAAATACAAGGTAACACTTAGTGAGTGATTGATACATAAATGGTCATTTTGCAGGTGAAGTATTCCTTTAAACTCTTCCAAAATGTATATGTTACAAGTACTGTATGCTCTGTCAAATGATACATTCATGAAGTACCAGTATTGCAGTAATCACGGCACCACAACTTAGTTTACTAAACAGACACGTAATAATGCAAAGGAATAAATGAAGTGTTACCGTAATGACTGAATAAACTCATTATGAACTCTAATGACCAAAAGTTTTGTTAACAATTGAGTCAAGACAGACTTGATGTTATCTCAACCTTCTTTTCTCTCTTATCATACAACCATACACGATACACTGATACAGAAAGTAAAGAAAGGCTGAAATAACATTTGAAATGACACTAGCAGCAATTTGCATGGATATCTAATCAATCAGATTGTAGTGGCTGTGCAGACATACAGAGTGCATCAAGATACGTAAAGCTAACATTTCAATTTGTTAGTCCGTCAATTATGTTTTGAGCCGCTTGTGAGTTTACTTTGGTACACTCTGTATTTGGCACAGGTACTACAACCACAATCACCTGGCACATTTTTTTTCTTTCATTCCAAACTGATCAGTGTGGATTTAACTTCGGAGAGCAACAGAGTGGATGCAATTACACAGTTATTGTTGGCAGTGCTCCATCTTACCAAATTGTATATTTAAAATTGCCTGCAGAATCACATCCACTTTGTCAAACACTGCGGTAGACAATGCACATTCATAGCTGGCTGTGAGGAGATTTTAGCCTTGTTGATCATAGTTCTTTTAGAGGCAATTAGCAGAACTAGTGATCAAAACCAAGCTTCAGATGTGATGGACAGGGCATATATATTGTTAAGAAGATTATCTTCACTGTCATTAACTGTAGGTGGCATTGGCTGAGAGAGGCTCTGCCATCATCTACTTCTTTTAATCCTGGATAAGGCTGCAAATCTTGTCAACTCTGAACGCTGTTTATGTGGGTGATAAAATTAAACAAGCCAGAGTGACTGAGGCAGAAATTCTGAGGAAACAGAACTATCTCTAAATATCAGAAAACATATTGTTGGCTCTCGATGAAGGCGCACATGTTTCTTCACTAACAGTCTGAGTGGTTTCTATTAGAACGAGCGACACATGTTTCCACAACAGATACTCTTTTTTAATTATAATAGTAAGATACAGAAAAGTAAGTTTGGCATTTGCTTTTTTATTCCTAGTATCCAGACAGCCTCAGACTTTAAAGTCATGATTACTTCCACATGCCAGCCATTTTTAAACAGTTAGATGAACTTGCAGGGTCTGAACGGGTCTAATGTTTTCAATTTCTGAGAACTAACAAAATCTGCAGCCTTAGTCAAAATGTGTTACATGACAAAACCTTCACAATGTCCACTGAATTATTTTTCAAGCATGAAAGGCACCCCTGGAATCCACATGGTGGATGGAGTGGAACGACTCGTTCGCAGCTTTTGAACATTAAAAAATGTCCCCCCTGTCCATCAGTTCTGCCACACATGTAAATACTAATGAGTCAAAAGACACATCGATTCATTAGAATGGTTGTGTCTTTGTCATTTCATACCAGATACTTCCTTGGGTAAAATCATCCTGGCTCACATTTCCCAAAACACCTAACACTGGCTTTAAGAAGCAGATGAGAATGAAGATGAAAATTACCTCATTGGGTCCGCTCGTGGCAAAGGGGGACTGAGTTTGAGTACCATCTACAGTTCCGTAGTCAAAGTCTGTATTGTAATCTCCTACATTGTTTGGCTGAGTCATGTTGAAAAAAGGAAAGAAATATAAAGCAAGGGTTAACACAAAGGCTCAAACCAGAGGTTATTTGCTAGGGGTCCTCTCAAGCTACAGGTTCTGCTACTTCTACACAAAAGAGGTTAGGGAGCTCTGAGTCTGCCATCATAGATTTTCCCTTCAAGGCAGGAAGATCTTGATGTGATCTGGTCTTGTCTTTACATGAACGTTTACCCTAAAATTGCCTCTGGGTCGTGCTGGCGCTGTGGCCTGGTAGCCAGGCATCTGTCGCTTCTTCTTAGCGGCAAACTTTTTAGCTGGTGATTTTTTGGCAGCAAAGAAGTTTAGGGGCTTTGCCTTAGATTTACTGAGGGACTTTCTGGTCCTCTTCTTTTTCATGGAGACACTACGTTTCGTTCTCTGGAAGAGGGGGCGGCGACAAAGAACACCAAGACAAACATGGAACATTCAAAAGTGGAAATGATTTAAAGGTACAATCCGTTACTGTTGTACAGAGTCTCTTCAAACCCAACTGTCGGACCCCATGTGCTCCACTTTCCAGAAGCAGCCCATGTACAGCAGTTGGTCTACATGGTGTCTTTTAAAATGAAGACCATGTACATCAACTACACGGGCTGCAATCGGAATGCTGACCATGGTAACGTTAACTTTAGATCATGTAACAGTCGGGCAGAAAGGATGCTCCACAACACTTGAGGACTGGGCCTTTCATGTGACATACAGAAGAATTTTTGGGCACATATAAGTATCTGGGACAGATGCACAAACAAAACACACAGGATTTGCCTTTCAGCAACTCTTTAGAGCTATTGCAGTCATAAAACAGCCAAAGTGAGTATATGGCTTCTGTTGCAGTTTCCAAATGCAAATTAAAACGTCGCTGATGTCCATATACAGTATACATGTAAACAATAGTTTTAAAGACATGCTGGAATGCAAAAAACACTCAAAGCAGATGGCATTTTCCCAGTGAGAGAAGGCAGTAGCCTCATAAAACAGACACAAGGAGGACTGACACGCTGAGTATGTTAACATGCACACAAACAATTCTACCTCTGCTGCCTTACTGCGAGGTCATAATCAGAAACCAGGTCAGGACATCGAGACTATCATCACAAAGCAGATTACTCCCAGTTACTGGAGTATTGGTGTGCACGTAAACATACAGACAAAACACAGACAACACGAGACGGACTGAGGGGTGGGTTGGATGACTGACAAGAGGAGACATTACAGGAAACACATCGTTTTTCTTTTCCTTTTTTCATTTACCTGTGGTTCAGAATACTCATCGGTTGGAATGATGTCTGTGGCTCCCTCAGAGTAATCATAGAACTGAGAGTAATCTAAATCATCAGTAGTGTACTAGAGAGTTTGGGAGACAGAGAGGGAGAGGAGAGAGTGGAATGAAGAGAGGTCTCAGCGTTAGCATTAGCGCTCTTTTAGCAACAAGATGATACATGTGGTACATATCATCCTTGGCATGCCACATGTTTACTCAGTTAAAGTGTAATTCTATCAAGTATTATTAAGATTGTTTATAACACATTAACATATTACCATTTGTGTCTACCAATAAAAAAAGGAAAAAAATCATTACATTTAAATAATCAAATCCAAGTTTTACTAAATTAGATAATGGTCTTAATATGGTGAACAAACGAGTAAACAAATGTTCAGCATTTGCGCTAGCCATGTGGGTCTTAGCCTACAAACATGTTAGCAGATGGGATGTTAAAAAGCTCATAAAACACAGGAAAACAACAGGGAAACCTCAAAGACAAAAGTACCAGCTGCATTTCAGGGATATCGTAATGGAACGTTCTGAGTAAAGCATGTAAATTGTACACCTCAGGACTTTTAAATTAAGCTAGATTAAAGGGGGGTGATTTAAAGAAAGTGCACCTTCTTTTAGTTTTGTTGTTCTCTTGCAGTTTCTTATCAAGGCTGGAAAAAATTAAACTATACTCAGGTGAAGTGCAGGGGAAAACCCTGACTTCTAGTCATAAAGGTTTATCACTTCATGCTGCAACATGACACCATCTGATTAATAATGATGGGCTATGGTATTTGACGGCATGTGTATTTCTAATTATCAAGTTAATGAAAGATAGATGGATCTCTGGAGTTAAGCTGGCACTGACTCAGGTTCAGGCTCCAGTTTGCTATTTATAGCTGGTCAGTGTCCATGATTGATTCACTCTGCCCCTTATAATCATATTTATGATTAATAGGCAAACAAAAAAGGGGTTAACTGGTTGCACTTAAGACTGATTTAGTTTTAAGTGTGTAAATTACCAAAACAGCTATGGAATAACAAAGAGATAAACATATTCCTCGGTGTCCTTGGCTGCTGTTTTCAACTCTTACTCACAGGAATAAGAATTAAAAGTAAACAGTTTGGGTTAATACACGTATATAAATTGCAGAAAAGATCCTAGGTGGCCCTATCAGCTGCTTTAATAATACCTTCAAAATCAACATTTACACTGCGTGTTGTATTGCATTACTATGATCACTAAATTAACTCGTCGTGTTGGTACTTTAAACGGTAAATAAACACTAAATGTTACAGGTCAGAGAACAGTTGTTGCGCTGCTTGCCTTGCATTAAGATGTTTATGCAAGATGCACATCATGCCACACCTTCAATCGAGTACTTCACAGTAGGCGTTTTACCTTTGACAGCTGATGGACGACACCTGCTATGACATCACTGAATGGGTCGTGGCCAGACGTGCACCATGCATGGTTGAAACTATTGATTCAGTGTATTTACCCTTTAAGGTCACACCCCAATGGTGCAATACACAGTGTGTCTGGTGTTATGAGGAAAATGTGAAATGCTGTTATTTGTGCTAGTTGTGTTGACTGAATATATTTCTATTAAATTAAGGACGTTTATGATCAAAAACAAATTCATATTCACAACTAGTGTAGTGAGCTTGACTGATCAGTACTTTACTGTTCTAAGTCTGCACTTACAATATCTGATCTATTATATGGCAATTATCCTCATTTATATAGTATTATACAGTAGCAAATGTTTTTCCCAAAGTATTAACCTGCTCATGGGGATGCACAGATTTGTCATTGTAAACCTGACAGATGCGGTTTCTTTGCATGTCAAAGACATTAACAGGCTGTGGGTATGAACAATAAGCAATGCACTGTTTAAAGTGAAGCTCTTTAACATCTCCTGTTCGAAAATAGAAATTAATCAGGGCCCTTGACTGGTTCCTAGTTGAATCTCCCCCACCCTCCCTGGCTGGCTGACCTCTTCCTCTGGCTCCTGGGCCTGCAGGGAATCACCGTGGGGAGTGTCACAGTCTGGGCTGTAATGTTCACAGTAGTCATAAGCTGCTTTGGGATCAGCCACGATCAGAAATTGCTGGATGTCACCCTGCAGAAAACAGAAAAAGAAACTTGTGTCAGAGACAAATTTTACCCACATGTAATCTTCCATGACTTTTGTACAAGTTGTCTGGACACAGTTCGCAACATGGAGGTGATTGTGCCAGCTGCTAGCAGCTAGCAGCTAACAGTGCTTACTCCATACACAACGCTAATCAACAGCAAGAGTGCTGACAGAGATAACAGTGTTAACCATGGGGGAACTGGAGGGTGAGCGCTTGCTTCTCTGACAACGCCTTCCCAATATCAGCTGTATGAGATCAGTGCAGACTGGCCACGGTGAGCTAGCCAGTGGGATACACACATGCACTAACATCCACGCACGGCCGGACTGGTTTACCCCACAACAAACCACAGAGAAATTCAGATTACAACACACACACAGGTAGCATGACTTCATTCTCTACTCAGGACGCCATAACTCCACCATATCTTTACATAGCATACAGTGGTTTGCTGCCAAATTCATGCTCTGAATGTCGCATACAAACCTTTAAAAAATATTTATACTTGTGACTAGAAATCACAATATGATAAAAAAAAAACATATCACAAGCAACAGACAAGAAAAGGCTGCTCACACACACACACACACACACACACACACAAAAGAAGGTCATGTCTCATCTTGCTCACACACTCACACAAACTGGGCAAAGAGGCATAAATGCAAATCTTAAATTGCGGATGTGATCTCTTGGGTCCCACACACTCACAGAGTCTGGCAGAGTAAATCCCCCCTCGTATGATCAAACAGCTTGACACACACACCCCACAGAGTCCACCCTCACACGGTGCAGGGAGGAAACGAAGTTCAGACACTGGGGAAGTTATTATTAACAGCAGCAGGGTTTACCTCAGGACATCAAATAAACATGTATCATCAAGACACAGGCAACACCTGGCTTGGCCATGGTAATACAGTAAAAGAATTTTCCAGTGAGGTTTACTCTTCAGTATTAATTGCTATATTTACTGTTACAGAACTTTTTCCAAACTCTTTTACAAACAAACGTTTTTAAATCCTTGTCAAAAATATTGTCAGTGTGCCGAAACAAATATCTGTTTTCTTTCCTTTTACACTTCAATACCAATATCGTTACTGGTCACAAAATCAGTCAAGCTCTGAATCAAACTCAACTGTCAACACCTCTTAATTTGAAGTCCCAGCTCACAAGACCACATAGTTACTGATTGTGTCTGGTGCAATTAGCGTCACAGAGCGCTGGGCTAAAATTAAGCCATTTCTAAAAATGTCACTTTGAAAAAAAAAAAAAAGAAAATGAACTGAGCAAAAACAAACAATACACAATGGCTTTGTCTGAAAACTATTAAAATAGCCGACACAGGAAGAAGTAAAACCTTGAAAATCTCAGACAGGGTTTGGGAAAGTTACTCAGACCACAATGTTCTCTCGACGGTCAGGACGGGACACCACAATGCTTGACACCATTCCAGCACTGTCTCGCCTTGTTATCAGTGCTACAGCCAAAGCACACAGCTCTCTGCAAGACAGCGAACATATTGGTGAAAGCATCTGGATTTGTCTTTGCAGTCTGTAATTGCTTGAACCAAGTTCCTGGAGGCTGGTTTTTTGAGCCTTTATACACATCGCAAAGACGGCTGAGGGGGGTTCTTGGGAGGTAGAAGAAGGGGCATGTCTCTGGTTAGGATGTTTGGCAGGCGAGCACACAGAGATGCCTGAGCCCAGAGGTAAAATCCCGATGCACTTGTGTGAGCAGGGACACTATACGTTGAAGAACAGAACAGACGATTGGCAGAGAAATGAAGCAGGCTGCAACTTGTCAAGAGAATGTGCATGTGTGTGTGTGTGTATCCTCCCTGTGTTAAAACTACATCTATGGATCCTTAACATGTACCTTAGTGTAAACAACCATATGCTAAGGCTTGTCCCATGGGAAAACAAGCAGTGCTCTTTGAAACTTTCTCTGTGTAACCATCAATCAACGTCTCGTTGCACAGCTTCAGTTTGACGGTGCAGAGATTCCTCCACGAGTGCCTCTGAGTGGGTGGAATGCTACTTTGATTTCTCTCACTGGTCGAATGCATCTCTCACCATTAAATCATATATTGTCAGTCAATCACAAGTAAGACACAGTGCATCTGCACATCAAACTTGAAACTGTAACAAAAACCTATTCTGCTTTGCTTAATCAGCCACAGCATTCAATGGCTTTTAGCCCATTCCTCAGATTGCCAAATCTCTGATCTTATCTCACTGTAATGCCTCATTTCAGCCTTCTGATCTAATGGGCCAATGACAGTTCTTCTGCTCACCAAGTTATTATACTGCAAGTAAAACACATTTAATGGCTACAGTAATATGATAAAGCATTGTAACCAGGGCATCATCTCACTTCTACAGTCTGACACATCAGCTGTGATTTCTGTTAAAATGCACAATATTCATGCACTATAGAAAAGTCTACAATGTGCTTGTCATGTTAAGACTACAAGGAACTGCAGCTAAGTGAAATAAAATTACATTTTCCCAGTTTTAATTCTGTGTCCCTGTGTTAATTGACCATTTATCTCTTGTTATAAGTCAAATTTCTATCAAAAAAATCTGTATCAGGGTATTTTTTACCTGTTTTCCCTGTACTTTTCTCTTCTTCTAAAATGGTTTCAAATGTTTGATAACTTATTTTGCACTCAGGGGAGTTTATGTTCTTTCAATCAATGAGACTTTGGGCAACTGGCTAGCCACACCAATCATATAAAACTACACTTCACCGTTTGTGGGTTGTAGTAGCTAACAGAGAGACAGGAAATGATGTGTGTTTGGAGTGGGGGAAAAACTTTATTTTCATTTAAAAAACAATGTGGCAAAGGTCTAACTGATTCATCTCTGCCTCGTCCTACCTCCAAACTAATGGTGAGGAAGGGCTGGGTGAAGCCAACAGTCCGTTGTAGCTCCATATCGTGCCAAACTTTTTATTGGACCAATCAAATGTGAAGGATTTAAATTAAATCCCTCTATTAACTGTACACTGCTCAAGTATTCAATTTCACTAGGAAACACATCACAGTACAGAAGGTAAAGACGCCGAGACTCCCACTTCACTGGGACTTTACAAAGGGACTTTTTTTAAAGCAACTGATTGACAGTTTGGGAAATGCGTCCTTTTGCTTTCTTGCTGAGAGTAAAATGAAAAAAATAATACCACTCTCATGTTTGTTTGAAGCTACAACCAGCAGCTGGTTAGCTTAGCTTAGCATAAGGACAGAAAACTGGAGGAGACAGCTTGCGTGGCCCCTCCAAAAGGTGACAAAATTCATCAACCAGCACCTCAAAAGTTTGCTAGTGTTATATCTGGCTTTATTAATCTGTACAATGAATGGCTCCAGCATCATATTCAGTGGACATATGTAAGACCACCCTTTATTGTCTATCTTATTCCTTTAAGTTTTGGTGACTAGAACAAAAATACAATTTCAGGCTATGAAAATATGAGCAGACAAGTGACTTTAACCCTTAGTGTCCTAGTTGTAAGAAGAAACAAACCATTCCTGAAAAATATGATATTACTTACAGTATCTCCTGTGTTAGCCATTGAAAACATTTACTATACTGACGGTGAAAAGACAAAAGTGACCTGCCAAGTGAGCATGGGACAGCAGTACACCGAGGTGCC
>JAPZEB010000013.1:26868265-26892606 GCA_029783705.1 Chaetodon striatus | reverse complement strand
AAACGACCATTTGTATAGCAAAGAAAACTTTGTGTTTTCATACACCTTTACGGTGAAAGAAGAATCCAAAAATGGCAAACGTTCTTCATGAATTGAGGTAGACGTGGTCCTCATAACTGCAGCAAAACTACAACAAAACATCTGTTCATCAACTCTCACGTAACTCTTGGAGTATAATCCAAGTCTCATTTATCCAGTCGTTTTCTCATGACTTATCAAAAGCATGTCTTTTCACTAAAACTATAACATTTGAAACACTTCCACATACCAGCAGCGCGCCTAGACACGTGTGTGTGTTTGAGTTGTGCTTGAACAGTGTTAAAATGCACAGGTGCACTGTGCCCCCTACGTGACACTGTTTGCACAGAAGTGTTTTAAATGGTAACGTTTTAGTGGAAATGCATGTGTGCATACGACTGGATGAATGATGCATGAATTATACTGCATGAGTTTTGTGAGCGTTTGGAAATGGATGTTTTGATTTAGTTTCAATTCATGTAGAATGTTTGCTTTTTTGGATTCGCCGTCTATCGTGCTAATGCAAGACAAAACAAGTTACTTTAAGGCACCACGCAGAAAGCAGTTAATGTACAAACCCTCATTTTGGGGGTGAAGTATTTCTTTAAGGTTCCTTCAATGTTCAAGACACTCTATGTGGAAGCATGTCTAACTGGTTCCAGTTTTATCCATGTCAAACATGGTCTCTTCTACCAGGGTTACTAACTCTCCCGGAGTCGCACTAAATGGCCATGGGGGAAATGGATTTTGTATTTGAGTAGACACATCCTTGGCACCTCAAGCCTTACAACTGACTTATTGTAAAAGCAGCAGTCTTTCATCTCTAGAGCCAAGTAACACGTGCTCACATGACAGAATCGTAATACCATCATGTCTGCCATCAATCTAATCAAGTTAGAAACCCGTTCATCGGTGGGCCACTTCACCACTTCACCTCGAGTCAAAGCAAATCATCCGATTAAAAGTCAACAACAATTCAACAAGGCCAGTTATTTTTTGGTAAACCTATTACACGTGAAACTCCCATGGCACTAAGTGTCTCTAATTACAAGGTAAAGAGAAGCTTTAACAAAGGATCTGAGAAGTCTGAGAAGTTGACAGAGAGCCCATGTGTGCTTTGCAGAAAAACAAACAAACAAGCAATAATGATGTACAAAGGTGGCCAAGCTCAAGTGCTTGGACGGGGCTAAGATCCAAATCTCCCCAAATGTCACAAAATGCAGTCACCAGGTAAGGAGGACAGCAAATTACAACACAGCCAAAGCCACCGTATCACCGTCTATTTACAGTTAGTGTCTGCTGGAACAATACTTAAAGGGACAGTTCACCCTTAAATCAAAAATATATTTTTTTCCTTTTATCTGAAATGCTACTTATTAAATCTAGATTGTTTTGATTTGGGTTACAGAGTATTGTAGATATCAGCCATAGAGATGTCAGGCCTTCTCTTGAATGTAACAGAACTAGATGGCACTTGGCTTCTGGTGCTATAAGCACCAAAAATACATTTGAAAAACTCAACAGCAATGTCCTTTCCATAAATCATAACCTAGTGACTCAAAATAATCCACAGACCTTGTTGTGAGCAGTTTCATATAGGAACCATTTCCTTTCTACTAAACTACACCCTCCAACCGTATCACCACACAGAGGGAAGCGTGCATCTACTGCTAGCTCACCTAGCACCCCTGAGCTAGCTAACATCACAGCTCAGCCAAGGAGGACGCCATTAATGTTTACATCTCGTGCTGTAACAAGCCTCTCATCCTTGAGTATGCACCCATTCTTCTGCGAGGTGATGCGACTGGCAGGTGTAGTTTGGTTGAAAGAAAATAGTTCCTTCATCAATCTGCTCACAACGAGGTCTGTGGATTATCTTGAGTAACCAGGTCATGATTTTTGCAAACAGACTTTGCTGTTGAGTTTTTCAAATTTTTGCACCACAAGGCGAGTTCCATTATATTCAAGAGAAAGAAGACATCTCTACAGCCAATATCTCCAATCCTTGAAAACTTACACCAAAACAATCTAAATTAATAAACAGCACTATGGGTAAGAGGAAAAATATGTATTTTTAATTTGGGGGTGAACTGTTCACACAGCAAGCACAAATAGTTCTAACAACATTCAACAATGATATCTGACCTGGTTTCTATCATCTCCACAACATCAAAGTGGTTCGATGGGACATTAACTAAAACCTCTCCTCAGGAAATCTGGACACACAGTCAGCACCACTACGTTTTGGGGACTTTTTCAGTTGCAGATGGTTGCTAAATCATTTCTGAACAATATGCCAATAATTAACCTAGCAACCGCACCGTGCAGCTTAACAATTCAATCACAGTAGACATGTTCACCCAGTCCACCACCACACTGAAAACTTTACCTGGAAAACCTCCTCATCCAGGATCCTAGTGCCGAACACGGTGATGCCATTAGTGCTGATGGAACCATGGTCACTCCTGAGGAGAGGCTTGGTGATCTTCTTCTTACAGTCTACGATGATGGTGACCGTCTGCTTCTCCACACTGATGGCCACACGATGCCACCTGGCCAAGGACACAACAAGGAGAGGTGAGAATTAAAAGAAGACAAGGTAAACCAGTATAAAGTCACCGATTATTGTTAAGTCATTCTGAAAAATGTGTGACACACTTAGGGCACCGTAAGGCATTGTAGGTAAACATTGTGAGTGCATGATAATTACTGAAATAAGAGGACAGTGGAATTTAAACAACATGCGAAAATTGGGACAGTTAATTCGTTGTGGGGCAAGTGTTTAGTCAATACCATAAAATTCAATTTACGGTTCAACAATTTTGTGATGTCTGATTACATACAGGTAACGCTAACTCTAATAGGATTATAATCTGCCTTTCATTCACCCTAAAACACCTCAAGGAGAGAGAAACTGAATGCTTTGGTATATGATGCGATTCATCACAGAAGCCGAAGCTCTAAAAAAAACATGAACCTCAGAGTTATGTTTGATATGTTTCGATCAACATCACCCATAGATGCAAGGGGTTAACCGGGGTCACACGTGAGTCTGACACCTCCCTCGCCTCTGGACCATTTGCCACTGCACTTAAGGGCTATTGCATACCAGGCAGCAGTGGACCACATTCTTGCCCCCACACTCTGGCCCTGTTTAACACGGGATTACACTCATTAAACTCCAAACTTAATCCTCCTTCTGGGTTACTCGGCATGACAGACATGGTGAACATTGTGGAAAGTGTGTGTCAGAATTCAGGAAGGCCTGCCTTGCCAGAGCAGGAGACAAACAGTCAAAACATTGTTCTGAGGTGGAAGATGAGACCTGGCACCACTGTAGCTCAAGATGGCAATATGTAAAGTGTTCATGACAGGTACAGATATACATATATATATCTGATATCATATTAATACGTCTGCATGGTACATCTTGTTATCTAAATGTCCGATTCCTTTGAACACAGCTAGATCATACAGACACATTCCAAGCCAGGCAATAGAGCTCAGAGGAAAATAAACGTGCAATACTCTATGGGCTTAGCAGTACAGCAGGAAGGATTACTTGTCACCTTATATGGCGAAAAAGCAAATGTTGACTTCTACAGGTTAAAACTGTTTCTCATATTTCTGAAGTGCATTACAATCAAAAGAAGAGTAACATTGTGTTTGAAATAGCAAATGTTAACGCAATCTTTTGAAAAGCATGTTTAAAGAGCTTATATCAGATCAAACCGAGCGTGTACAGTGTAACAGCTCACTAGAAATCCTCCCACTCACCTCCGCCTTCCCTTTAAAGAAAGGATAATGCTCTTTTTCGCCTCATCAATATCATCATTGTGCCTCTCTTTTCAAGCTTTGCATATGCTTCTTAGTAACAATGAATACATCTGCAGGGATTGCAGACTCTAAGCAGCCTGAGCTGTAGTCAGTGAAGATTTAGACAAGGCCTGGAACTGGAAAGCATCCAGACCAAGAAGTGTTAAAAATCCTCCGCAGAGAACACTGCTCCTTAGACAGCGGGTCACAAAAACTACACACTGGACAAAACAGCTCTATAAGACTAACACAAAGCAGGCTGGGAGTGTTATCCCCTTCCCTTTGTTGCAACCTTCACATGGATCGTGCACTTAAGTTATTGCTGACATGGGACTTTTGAAGAATTTACCAGGCTTCCTTTTATCATGATAACTGTGTACACACTAGATCTCATTTAAGGCCAATTTGGGTCACAACAATATTGTGGCCGGGTTATGACTTCCCTCAAAAGCTCAAAAAACAAACTATCCTCACACAGCGTATTCAGCAAGTAAAAAAAATCTTTAATAATACTGGAAGACACTGTAAAATACAATCTCAAATGATGCATTTTTTCCCAGCAGCCTATCTGTTTATTTATTCCCCCTTTGCCCCTGCACAAGGGCTCATGTCAGCTAAGCTGAAGCTCTGAGTCAGAGTTCTGGGATTTCTAAACCTGGGAGCAGATAATCAGGTTTATGCTAAAAGGTTAGGAGCGCTGTTTCTGGTTGGGTGAGGTAATCCAAGGGGGTAAAAAGGAAGTTTAGTACTGCCCCTCTTCCCCCCTTCCTTTCCCCCCTCTCTAAAATAACAGAGGCAGTGAGTTCATGGATGAGGTCAGGTTGCCCATAGCAGTCCCTGCTGTGCCCCAATAATCCAGTGTCTCCCTGTCTCTGACCTGTCTCTGTGCCCATGGACCCCCGATGAGATGGATAATCCGGTCATGAGCACCTGTGGTGCAAAAATGGGAAGATCTGGGTTGTTTTCTTGCTTTTATCAAGAAGAACAAGTCAGTGGAAATCAGAAAATGTTTGAGTGGTTAAATGTTTAGGTGATTTGGTAATGTAACTTGTTTTAAGATGATCAAAATGCCCCTGAAATCACTCCGCGTCAAATAAGTATCCATATTTGTGTATATGAGAAAGTTAATCAAAATACAGAACAATCTGATTTTCCATAAACAACCAGTGTATTGATCAAAATATATGATTCAATTTTAAAACATGTCTTGCAGTTAATTGGTCAAATTGTATCAGCTGCAAAAAGCTGGACGGCTTTGTAGTTAGTCATTTAGTGCTATAAATGGCACAGCCTGGATGGTCTGAACATGTTTTAGACACTTAGTAGCACCATTTAGCATTTTTAAGCCTGACCCTAAGTCACCCACAACAACTCTGCTCCCCTCCCTGCGTGCTCAAACACTCATTCCTCCTGAATCACCTCCAAGCATGAGTCTGAGGGTGTGATTGAGTGTGTTATTAAGCAGGTGGATATTTGGGATTTGACATACTTTCCGTCAGCAAGGTTGAGAGTACGGAACAGAGGGTAGTCCTCCGGCGCTGGCTTGCCAGTCTGATCCTCATACAGGAAGACGGGTGAACGTCCCACTTCCACACCCAGCTGCTGGACTCCCTGCTGGTTGTAAATGGACAGCAAGAAGGACTGGAGGCCTGATTTGGGGCGTACTGTGGTCAGGATGGAGAAGTCCTCAGGAAAAACACCTCCTGTGATGCCAAAAGAGGAGAGGTGGAAAAGACAAGTGAATGGGTTAGAGCAGCAGAGGGCAGTTCCAGTATGAGTGACTAGTTAAAAACTATACTACATATTATATAGTACTTGGTTACTAGCAATTCATTTCAATGCAACAAGCCCTCAGCTCTTTTTTCTCATCAAAAGTACTACTTCTTAAACTTGTTTTCTCACACTGTATCACTGATGTATATAACACACAGACTGTATATAAAGATGAGTGACACATGGCCAGTTCTTCCTGCTGCACAAAAATAAAGCCAAAAATAATGAACATATCCAGAATAAGGGCGCTGCCATCTTGTGTTGGTGACACCATTTGAAGCCAGATTCTGCACAGTATAGGGGGTGAAGCCAAAGTATTGAGTTCCCGTCTATACACCCGCCCAACTCAAGCGCTAGTGAATCACAGCTGTAAATCATGACATCGCACCCCCTTTTTTATAACATAAAATAAGTAATTAAAACCAAACTTAAACTGTCTAAAATGACAGAAACCATCTTTGTGAATAGTTTGACATGTATCAGATTTTTTATTTTTTAATTTGGCTCATGTCCATCCGCTAACATGGAGGGGGCGGGGTTTATGACTTTCACAGAGACCAGCCACCAGGGGGCAACTGAGCTGTCACAATATACATCTTTATATGCAGTCTATGAATTCGATGTGAGGGTCCAAGGACAGAGGAATGTCGTATGCTGTAAAGCCCTCTGAGGCAAACTGTGATTTGTGATATTGGGCTTTATAAATAAAATTGAATTGAGTTAAATTGAATTGAAAACTTTAATGATGTGACCTACAGCCACTCCATAAAGGCTTTCACGTGTGTTCATTTCAACTTTGGTTAGTGTAAAATATAAATTTTCAAGACATATTTAATTCTGTTCTCCATGCGAAACACATCCTGTAACAGTGTTTTGCACCTCCAAGAATACAACAGCATTAAACATCATCTAAATTATGAGTTAAGCTTCAGAAATGAGCCACATCCTGCAAATGTCTTCTTCTTTGCATGTACATCTAGACTTCTATCTAAAAGGTTTTGGAGAGACCGAAAAACCAAAGTTTTGCTTAGCCTATCGAGACACGATCAAGTCAAGAATTCACTGTCAGAAAACAACTTTAAAACACAGTAGTCAGTTTACACATGTTAGTTGAAAGAGGTCAAAGGTTGAAAAGTGTATCTTACCAGGGAATAACTGCGTGGTGGGGGCACTGATCTGGACCTGCTTGGCAACTCTGTAAGCTGAGTCCGGCTTTGATGCTCTTCGGTTTGTGCATAGTCCTGATGTTTTCGTCACTCCTTCGGGGTAATTTTGAAATTCTAATACTTTTAGCACATCCACTGGCTCTGCTGATCAGGGGAGCAGATAAAACAGCAGTTAGGACATAGCATTGGCTTTTGGAGGCTACATTTGGTTCAGCACATAGATGATGATGGATGTTAGCATGATGTAGAACAACACATCAAAGTTATATAAAAGGTTTTTAAAAATTGAAACACATGTATGTGCCCTGGTCCAATGCTGGTAGATAATCACAGGGCAGTGAAAGAGCCACAGCATGATTCAGGTAGACAGGGAGGATTAACCAAACTTAGACTGTAGAACAATTTACAGAATCCCATCCAGTGCCAATATCTGTTTCCTTCTCTCATCAGACATTTGTCACACCATCATTAACTCAATACACCATATCTATGATTAAGTTAAGCTTTAAATAGCATTAAATAACATTCATACAATGATATACCCTCTAGTGAATAACACATCTAAATAGTTAATTTAGAAAATGCTGCCTTCCTGCCTCATCTGACAGGAAATGTCTCTGTCAAGGCCAACCAAAGAGCATAATGAACAATGTGCCAACAGAGATCTAGTTCTACAACACCTGGATAGGTTTACCTTGATAAGGGTCACCAGAGGCTCTCTGGGTTTCCATTCTCTTCAATCTGATGCACTTTATATAAAGGAGCCTGTGTGGTGATGGTGACCACAGAGACCCATGGGAACGTATTATAATTATGCCTCTTTATCAAAACACCCCCTCAGTATAAAACATTAGCTTGGTGAGCGTGATAGGGGAGAGACCAGAGTGCTGCAGTATACTGACCCTCTGTCACATGGGCCATTTGTTCCTGGCAGATGTTTTTCTACACTAGGTCCAATAAAAATGAAATTAATGCAGAATGAGACCACGAACATTATTTACATGCCTCAATTTCTAACAGTACAGTCTGTACTTGACAAAGCAAATGTTATTGTACTGCTGTAGACCGCATTTTCAGAGAGAGTTCAATGGAGAAATAGTAAGTGGGCAGTATGAATACAGCTCATATAAAAGCTTCAAATCCATATACTAAAACAAAAAACAGGCACTCACTTCACTACACAGAGTATAGCAATGTGTGAATACACCGGGCAATACAATGGCAGACTGTTAAATGGAATAACACTAATCTGTTTTTGTGGGGTAAATAAGCATGCCAAGGTGTCTGAAAGCATCAGCAAGCCTTTTCTGACGGCTCTAAAGCCACTGTTTTGGTTGGCATGTAAAGGTCAAATCACTCAAAGTTTCTTTAACTTCTTGATACAAGGAGATCATAAAAAAAAGTTTGATGACGCCCTCAGCACTTTTTGGTCAACATTCCATCTGTGGCAAGGAAAAGCAAATTAAGAGCCTGTTTCTTTCTCTTCAGAGAAGCATGTGGTTTGGGGACAGGTCCCTGTTTCAACATGAATCTATTCCTTCTGAATGTGAAGATGCTGCGAGCACTGCTTGTATAAATGATTTGGGCAAGATCACCAGATAGTTATCGTTGATTACACTGCTATTTGAGAACACTATTCAGACGTGGTAGACAAAGAAAAACCTCCCACTCAAAGATTTTATTTTTATGGAAGACTAGCTACAGAATAAACTGCATGAATATGGTAGGTATTTTATGTCACTTTATCATGTTGAAAGTATTTTCACATATAAGGCCTGGTCTACATCTGGTCTCCTTTTCTTCCAGCACCCTATACAACACGGTGAAACAGATGCACATCACGATGAAGGCAAAGAGAGCTGGTCTGCTTCAGTATATAGTACACAACTCTGAAGTGTGAGCAGTCCAAGAATCATCTCAAAAGCAACCTGAACCTGAGGGCAGAAATTGTATGCCCCCCAAATGGAAGATTTAGTGGGATGATTAAGGGCAGTAAGAACAAATGTGTCCTCAGTGTCCACCTCACTCCCATTTCAAAAGAGGACATAGGGGATACAAAAACAAGCAAAATTATGTAAAAAACATCAAATGTGAGAGTGGAGAGCAAAATCAGCAAACTATTGCTCCGTAGGAATGTCATCACTGAGGACAACTTGGCCTTTTTGTGTAGCTTGTGAGGATGAACCAGCTACTTACTTTGGAAAGTGAACTAAGGACCCCATTGTGAGTTCCTGCAGAGTTGCTTTCAGTTCAAACTCCAGGACTCATATGTTCCAGATGTGGCAGTTTGGCCAAGCTACGACCCTCACACAGAGGTGCTGAGAAAACGTCAATACTGGCCAATCCATTAAGGTGGCCAAATGAGTGTGCACAGGTTTAAAAGAGTGCATCTGATGAGCTGGTGTGAGTTTGCCCTCGGGGCTGAGTAAACAGGTCATACAGCAACCAGCAGAACTCGGGGCACATGATGGGATGGATCTTCCCTAATCTGGAGAAGAGAGAAAATTCTAGCCAGCCCTAAGTTCAGGCAAGCCAGCCTCTGTTGCTCAGTTATTGGATCATCTGAACATCATTATGCAAATTGCAGCTGCATGCAGGGAAGGGAGGAGCAGCACGACACATTACCATAAGACATAGATCGGCTAATTTGATATCATGTCCATCATGTTCACAGGTGTACAACGATGTAAACACTGTGTTCCAAGAGATAATACACCACCTGTCTCAGGACAGAGGCCAAAAAAAGTCTGTCTCAGCTCATCCGTTATAACACAGCACTACATGCAAGACTTGAGCATATATATAGTGAAATCCTGCTGTGTCATTTTCAGCTCTTACATCATTACAGAAAGGTGAAATTGGCTGATAAACAGAGGAGGACCTTTTCACCTGCAGCTCCCTGAGACTCTAATAATATCTTCAGCCAGAATGTCTCTCTCTATATGTCCTCCCCCCTCTCTCTCCCACTCTCCCTCTCTCCTTCCTTTAACTTCCACCATGCTGCCGGCTAAAACAAGACAGCTTTATGCTGGTGTCATACCAGAGAAACTTCACTGAGACCTACCCAGTTTTTCAAAGCATTTTTCCCTCCACTCTTCCCCCTTGCTTTTCCTCTCATTACCTCCTTTTACTGTACACCTCCATATGAATCGCAGAGCATTTATCAGTGTTTTCTAAATCCAAACAGGTCCTGTTATAGAAAAAAAGACCTCTTGAGAGCCGCTGTGACTGTCCCCACTTCAAAATTTGAGTCTGAATTTACAGTAATATCACAATGTCAAGCTGTGGCTTTGTGTGGAGGAAGAAAAGCTCGTCTCCAAATGATTCAGCAAAGACTATAAATATGTGACAGCCACACAGGACAAAGGTCCAGCAAGGACCTGATTAGCTGATGTTCCCGGTTGAGCACATTAGGGAGAGGACTCTGAAAATGCTAGCTTTGTCTGCTGGAATGCACATGCCTGCGCCCCGGGGGCTGAGAAAACGTGTCTGTACACTGCTAGATGAAGAGGGCACCCTGCAGAAACAGCTTTGACTGACTGAGACCCCGGAACACAGAGCCTGCAGCAGAATACTTAACAGCCAAAAAAAGAAGCCGATGTGTTTGGAAAGGTGAGATTTTCGATCTGAAGTAAAACTCCAGTCCGGTGTCTTCTCAATCAGCAGGCTGTAATCCTACCAGGAAACAACTGACTGTAAAACGAGGAAAGTCAGTAAACAAATACAAAGCGACAATGCATTGACTTACATTTTTGTGATTTCGTGTTTCAACAATACTGAAATTGGGTTCAAAGTTTGAGACATCTGACCACCCATGTGTTGATGAAACCCTTTCAGAGCAACATGCTATTTGAGCTCATTTTAACAACAAGGCTGTGTTCCCATTCTGGAAAACTGTCATTACACAGATAAAAGTGTATCCCAAATCTCTACCTGCATCTGTATGCGATAACAAATCCTTATAGAGTTGTCTATAGGCCAAGGTGTGAGGCCTATGTAATCCTGAACCCTGTGACTTGAGGCCATTATGGCTGCAGGCTAGGCCCATATGCAGGCCTGCTCTTTGAAGGCTCTGAAATCATAGGGAAGTGCAACAAGGACCATCATCAAATAACTGCTCAGTACTTAGAGGGGAAGCATTCCCACCGCTCACACAACACAGCCTTGTCCTGCAGCCGACAAAACATCTAAGTGCAAAGTTGAGGGGAAGAGCTGGGCACTGGAGGGGTGGGGGCGTGGGGGGTTGCACAAGCCAGCATTTGGGCTTCAGTGTGGACCAGGGCAGTGTGGAGATAGGGTGAACCTGCCTGACCATTCAGCCCCCTACAGACCCAGAGGGGCTTTACACTCTGAAATGACAAGTCTGAGATCCACCTCACTACTGCATATTTGTCATCGCACTATGCTGCACCACGACAGAGCACCCTTCACCATCCAGTTAACCATCTATCCTGCACATCCTCCTCTTCACATGGAAGGATTACATCCACTGATAGTGAAGAGTACAGTCAGGCCAACATAAAAATAGCATTACAGAACCCCACATCATCACACGACTTAATATCCTGCCAGCCTGACATAAAATAAAAGATTATATGTCAATATGAGGCATCTATGGCTTCAACTCAATTATAAGTACCATGTTATGAAAGTCCAGGGTCTGTCCAGTGTCATCTGGCTGAAATCCACCCTGCTAACCGGGTCCACATCCACCTAGCGGACCACAGTTCAAACAAAGAGCTTTCTTTCAGCCTAAGTGAATCTTAAAATGCAGGGAACGCTGCTCTGTTTTCCTGATCTCCATAAGCACATACCAGCGGCTTAGGATGAATTTAATTGGGCGAGGTGTTTCATCTTCTGAGCGGACGCTTTCCATTCATGCGTAAAAGTAGCCCGCGGTTAAAAACTGTGTGATAATGAATATAGTGTTTTGGCATACAAATTATGTGCACCTCGAGCAAATTACCTCCTGATAGCATGTAATGTGTAAGTTGACTCTCTCAGGGTTTTGCTGTCCTCTTCACTTCAGTAGTGAGCAGGGTACAGTTTTACTGTACCTCCGCTTTTTGTTTGGTGGCTTCCACACAGCGCTCAATCATACAGGTAAATGTTGTAACTTCGCTTTAATGTAACTACTCTGGTTGTGGAATGGAGAAAAACACAAATGCACAATCGCCTGCGAAGCAAACGCGTCGCCGCTGTGTCCAGGTAAATCGGTTAATCCCCCAATCTCCATCATCAGTTACCTAGTTTTCCCAGCCGGTGGCCGCTTCGTCCCCTTTCGGCCAAGTAAAGTTCATTAGAGACGTTTGATCCTAATAATCTTACCTGCTCTGACATTAGTAGCCTGTAGAACCAATGATAAAGTGATGAATGCGGTTACAGTGGAATCCATAAGCCACCTTTTCGTTTTCCACCTTGTGGACCACCTTTGCATCTCCATGGTCGTGCGCCCACAATTGGATAAAACTTTTGAGCGACTTCAGGTGATTTTTAATGACGTCCCTTCCACAATCCCAAATGATGATGGAAACTGTCCTACAAAAAAGCCATAAGTGACAAGTTTTAGCCTCTTCTCTCAGCCACACCGAGGCCCCCGATCCTCCTTTCCAGTGCCCAGCCTTCACAGTGAAGGTAGTCGGGCTTTAACCAAAACGCGCAGAGTGCAGTCGGTACACTTGGTGCGTCCGCGGACAGGAGGGCTGGGCAAGCTCCACAAACCGGAGCCAAGATTACTGGGAAATGACAAGGGAGCCAGCCCCCGATTAGCAAATCACGGGGCTGGAAATTCTCCTTCGGGTCCACCCATTAGCTTTGTAATGCGCCCCCAAGTCTCTCCCGAGTGGTCTGAGAAGAGAGACTTTAAGTAAAACCGTGACAAAGTTGGTAAGGACCTGGAAATGATGAAATGACAGAATTGTGCATGCAGTGTGTTTCTATAATACTGATATAACACCTGAGCTGGTGTAGATAACTGCTGGTATCTGCAGCATAAATATAGTTTTTAGTGAGCACACTTTTGACACTAAAACATACACTTTAATCAGACATGAAAACTTTTTAACCTTCACAGATTCTAAGTAGTATCCCTATACCACAAATAATGTCACAACCATACATACATATACATAAATAAAAAAAATAAAAAAAAACACTTATCAGCTTCATTAGTTTGGTGTCAGTGTGTGTGAGGATATCACTGCAACTCAGATGTGCATCACTGCGCAGACACCGGATCAGCTGTAATCTAGGTGTTTGGGAATTAGTATCAATTATACTCCAAACACTAATGCTAATGTTTGTTAGATATAAATTGCACAGAGATAGCCTTAAAAAATGACAGCAAAAGAAGAATACTGATGGTGCGGGGTGTCATGAGTGGCAAATTAAAGCAAACACCTGAATGAATCAAACACATAGTGAGTGTAGAAGCGTCCATCAAAGGCACAAAGGATCACTGAATGTTTTGAATCAGAACATTATGCCAATATGGCCTTCACTTTCACCAGGGCCAGATGTATAAAGGATATGGAGGCACAAAAACGGTGCATACACCATTTCTCACACATGAACTGGTTTTTATAAAAGGAGAATGTGCTGTGAGAAGTGCACACCTCACGCATAGTCGACCTCAGCCCAGGCGTTCACATTTTTCAAGAGATAGCTGCAGGTGAAATGTTAATGTGAATATGAAATATAAGGTGAGAGCGTTAACCTCACAGTTGTTTGCCGTTTCATTGACTGTGTTTGGTTTTTTGCAGGCTACACAGTGTTCTGTAAAATGTCAATCAAAGGCACGTTAATAAACTTAATTTTAAACTATCTATGAATGATGCGTATCTTCTCTTATTTACATTCAAGCCATTAATAATCTGTCAATGATGGTTTAAGTGGAGCTTCAATTTTAAAGCACTTTGTAAAGTCTGTTTCAATCTCAGTTCTTCAAATGAATAATTTATCATCTTTCTGACGTTTAATACAGCGATGATGGTTTGCAGGTGGGCTACATGTAGTCTCATTCTGGTATGGGGGGGGGAGCTCTGAGTTGTTTGTATTTCTCTGTGCCAATCACAATCATCTTGGGTGGTGCTAGTTAAGCTGGCTAAAATACCAAGCTTATACCCACAGTTTACACCTGCTGAGTCAGAGTAGGTGTCGTGCGATTAACAGAGCCTGTTTACACCTGGCATTAACATGTGTCCTGTGTGATCCGATCACTACTGGACAGCGCTAAATACAAGTGTAAATGACCATAAAGACGCACTGTGATCCAGTCACTCAAACCACTAGTCATTTGACCACATACCCTCTGTAATGTAAAGGCTGCGACAAGGACGACGTCATCAGAGCAGGACGTTGTGGTTGTTTTGGTGACAGTGTGCTAATGCCCTTGCCGAGTCGGATGAGCTGTTGCATGACATGCAGATCAGATTGTATTCAGATCAAAATTCATGTTAATAATACCAGGTGTAGATAGTGATACGGGCACTATAAATAGCCACAGCTGTGCATTATGGTCGTGTATAATGGCAGTAATCTCATGTTGCCGGATTGTACAGGTGAGTGGTGGAGCAAGCACAAATTTCAATATGCAAACAGATGTTTAAGGGCGTTTCTACATCCATTTATAGCGAACTGTGAGAGTGGAAGTGAGGCTTGTGCATGTGCACCCAGTTCCATAAAACAATCAGGCATACATGTGGCTTTATAAAGCTGACAAAAATAATGTGCATTTCCATCTCTGTGCATACACACATTTTAAGTTGTGAATCTACAGAGTTTAATATATCTGGCCCCAGATCACAACCTAGATGATTTTGAACAACAAAAGACAGTGGTTTCCACCACCATCATCAAAACACCAACTGAAGACATGTATTTTGGAAGATGGGTTTCCAACCCTCTAGTTGAGTTTCAGAGACATGTAGAATTTATGTCATGGTGCATTGAAGCCGTTCCAGTGACTCGTAAGTGTCTGGAAACTTAACTTAGGTTTTTCTCTAGTTGTTGTTGGTTTTTCCTTTAATCTGTCACCCATTTATGCACGCAATTAACTTGGACGATATCGACAACGTGTAAAATTGTGGATCATTCTTGAATTTAGTTTTAATTCATGACTTAATGCATGAAAAAGCATGAATTAATTCATGTAACTCATGAACTATCAGGTATAATGCTGTAACTCATGCATGGGTTAAATGTTGAGTGTGTAGGATTTAGGAGGGTATATTGGCAGAAATGGAATACAAAATGATATGTTCTGTAACTATAGGATAACTTCAGTGTACAGTATAATCACTTAAATATAAGAATTGTTGTGTTTTCGTTGCCTAAAAATAGGCCATTTATAACTACATAAGGAGTGGGTCCTCTTACACACGCAATGTTGCTCTGCCATGTTTCCATAGTAGCCCAGTATGGACAAACCAAACGCTGGTTCTCAATAGTGGCGTTCACGTTTTTGCATCTTCGGCCACTGTAGTCAGCAGTCCCTTCATGACGAGCCAAAAAGCGTTGTAAAAAACACCGATTTTTTATGTGAATTAAATTACAGTCTCACAGTTAGTATGTCTCTGCAACCTTACAGTTTATAGCCATGTCTGTGACAACATGAATGCTTCATACACATCCTACCCCTAGATCTATACAATCAGCACAGTTTCAAGGAGGGCACCCATGATTAGTGTCATCAATTCAGTATCATCAAATTCTAATCAGGTCATCCTTAACTTAAGTGAATGTTTGTGTCAAATTTGAAGAAACCCCAAGGTGTTCTTAAAATACTGTGTTCACAAGAATGAGAGAGTTGCAACGTCACAGTGACCTTTGACTTAGACCACCAAAATCTAATAAGTTCACTGTTGAGTACTAGTGGACAGTTGTGCCAAATTTGAAGACATTCCTTGGGACAGACATATGGACAGACAACCTGAAAAAATAATGCCCTCAGTCACGGCAATCACCAGCAGGTGATTTTTACCAGTTTTAATAACCTGATCTGTTTGTTTTGAAGAGGAAGAGACCTTTGTGGATAATTTGGCTCCCAGTAAAAACCTCTTGAACAATGAACACTAACGAATCCTAACTGGGAGTTCATGCATGGCATATGAGAGAAGTGTGAGCTGGTTGCAATCTGCACTCTTCACCGCTAGATGCCACTAAGTCCTACACACTGTTCCTTTAATGCAAGATAAAGACGTTACTTAATAAAACTAACTGCAACAAGTGTTAACAATTTATTTTATTTACCAATTTTATCATTCCTTTTTATTATTCCTGCACTGAGAACAAGTGTAATCATCTGCCAACCATTGGAGTTTTGTGCAAATTACTATTAATAACCAGAAATGAGACTCAATAAATCAAGTTGACTGAAACACACTTTTGGTGAGTCCTAAAGAGTGATTGAAGGGGGATGAAGGATTTCAGGGTTCCTCATCTAATGGCCTTTTAGAAACAGGGGTCAGTGCAGAAGACAGTCAGCTCCTTGTATCTCTTGGCTCACTCCAGTGAAGGCATGGATCCTGACCAGGCTCTGTCTGTCAGCCAGCTCGTCCTTCCCAGTCGGCCAGACTCAGCCTGTTTCCTGCCAAACGGTATCAGATGCTCCTCCTGGATGGCCGGTGGCAAAAAGCAGTAGAGCCATTTCTCTGGGACGAATCAGTGTCTGGGCAGAGAAGGTTTCATGCTACATCTCGTCTTCTCATGGTTCACAGAGCAGGGGCAGTCATTCTTAAAGTGGGCTCCCGTGTGTTTAATGGACTCTTGTGGAGGTCCAAGTAGTCCTAGATATCTCTTTACGTTTTGTTTCACACGATATTGTTTCAATTAATGAAAGAAGAACTCCTTAACGTGGCTTTGACTTTTCTAGTTTCACCCTCTTTACACTCATCTCCTACATTCATAAACTATCTAACAGCCTTAGCTTTGGACAGTCAGGTGAGCACTTCAAAAGAAATATCAGTAATGGCGTGGCAGTCAGCAATGGGTAATGCAACTGAAAGATGCTGCGGTGACAGCAGCAGATGGTAGCCGCAGGGATGGTGAAGCGTGCAAATGATTTCAAGTTTGCTTATTTGATTTCCTGTCAGATGGGAGAAATCTGAACAAGGAGCCAGTCGCATTTCCTATTCATTCAAGAAATGCTGCCAGTGCATTTGCCACCAGATAAACCACAGTTCCTCTGTTAGAGGTGATCAACCGTAGACAACTACAATATACAGCGTTAGGAAGCTTTCAGGTGAAATCTGTTGGGTGAAACACCAAATATTCTGCAGTTAAATGAGTAGATAAAGCAGCTGCAGTACTTTTAGCAGTGCAGCACTTATAGCTTCACAGCAACAGTTGCTGCCTCATTAGTAGCATGCAAAATAATAGGGTAATATGGATTAATGATATAGATAACCTTGATAACAGATTGCTGTATGAATTTATTGTACAATTCAAAGTGTCACAGCACTGTACTGAACATTTTGACTCATTAACCTAAATATTTTTTATTTTAGAAGTTAGACTTTAACAGTTTCAGACCTTCAGCTTTGTGGCAATCAGGTTTGAACTGTTAAGTTTTGGCCATTGATCATGTATTTTTCTAAAAATGTCAAATCTGTGTCGAAAACATATAGTCTGTCTCAAATATTCTCCCACGACTACTGCCAGCATGTGCATGTAATTGTTATCAGCTGCGACTATAATGACAATCAGCCTTTGTCCAAAATTGTTACCGTCTCCACTAATGAGATGGCCCTAAAACCAACAGATAACCAAGCCAACTAACTGCTACCAGACAAGTGATGAATAATCTCTCTGGCAATGCAGTCTACTCCCGTACTACTGTAGCACATACAATTAGTGCTTCTGTAAAGTAGCTTGTGTTGTAAATCCTACAAAAGAAAGAGGTTGCTGTGTATCAAGTTTTGAGCTGCCCCACTGTTTGGGTATTGTACTCCTTCAATTTTTTGGACAGGGCTGCTAATCCTCCCTGCTGCATTTTGTTTTAAAGTAGTGTTACATGTGCTTACAAATTATTGCAATGGCCCTGCACTATCTTTTGTTTAAGTAAGCATTGTGCTATGTAGTTTTAGTTGAGATTAGTGGGGACACTTACGTGACAGCTAATGCCAAATGGTCACCTCCCTTTGAATGTATCCTAGGCATGACTGATGGGAAGACATGATTAAGGCATACACAGAGGACTGGTGGGCATCTGAAATAAGATGGAGCAAAGAAAAGAGCTGCTCTGTTTGTTCATTTGCCACCGATCAATTTATCCTCATACAGCCACTGATATCTTAAAAAGTTATATTGTATATTGCATAATACATAGGATAATATTATAGATATATATATATAGGCTATATATTGGTGACTCTAAACTGCCCGCAGGTGTAAATGTGAGCGTGAATAGTGGTTTGTCCCCATGTGTCAGCTCTGTGATAGTCTGGCAACCTGTCCAGGGTGTACCCCACCTCTCGCCTATTGTCAGCTGGGATAGGCTCCAACACACCTACGACCCCTAACAGGATAAGCGGTTACGGAATTTGAATGACTGAATGAATAGGCTATAGGTTGGCAAATATAAAGGCTGTAGAAATAAAATATTTTGACCTCAGCTGGAGTTAGATTGTCCACTGCAGCAGTGACTTCTTTCCAGACTGTGTTTTGCCAATTTCCTTTGATGCCACTTTTTAGGCTGCAAAATAGGTCCACCTGACTAAATTGGACCTGGGACGTCAGCGTTTCCATTTCTAGCTCAGAAAAGTTTCTTTTCTTGGATGTACTACGCCCCTCTATGTTGTAAACTCCGGGACAAGGCCTCTAAACCAAGAATATATTGGGGCAAGATACGTAAATGACGATTGTTTTCAGCGGCCACATTTATCGACTCCTGATCATTCCTATGTTGTGACTGGCGAAATAAGAACATTTCATGTATCACATGCGAACCCTATCATCACATGATTCCTTTACTCTGATCTGCGCCAATTTGTAGATTTGTTTGATAAATGAGGACCAATGTCACACACAAGTCCCCCAAATTAAACAGCATTATACTGTGTGGATCCATGCCCTCCAAAACAGCACATACTACGTGTCAGCATTTTCTGTCTGATACCACAATCAACAGGACAATACACACCACAATGGTCAAGGTCTGGTTAGGTTTAGGCAAAACCAAATTTGGTTAGGGTTAGGGAAAGAACATGGTTTAGGTTAAAATAAGTAGTTGGTTAAGGTTAGAAAAACATTGTGGTTTGAGTTACAGTTACTCCTTTGTTAAGGTAAGGGATTGTTCATCATGATAACAATAATCATGTCGTTTTGTTGACCAATCTATCCACCCCTACCTCTTCCCTCTGTGGATTTTGTGACTCCACATTAACATTACCCGACTTCCTCCTTCACTCCACATGAGAAAGAGTCATAAGTACAACCAGCCATTTTTACAACAATCATTTCCTGAATACAACAGACACCTCAGGAAAAAAAATCACTGGCTTTAAACTGCATGTAGCTTTCTTTATAAATGAAAACTAAAGGAGAGCAGCTAATATAGGACTGTGAAACCTTTGCACTTAGTTACCAGTTTACTGTCTCATGTTGTCTATATATACATATAGCCAGGTCAGGAATGAAACCAGGTAAGTTAAAGTCAAGTACATTGGAGAAGCCACACAGAATGATCCACTGTTCAATATACTGAATGTTATCTTCAGAGAACTAATTAACAAAGATTGCTGAAGAACTGAATGGGTCAGATTAGATATGATTTGTTTAACAATTGTACAACTGTGATATAAGGAAAGTTTGTTGAGTTGTTGGTGTACAAGAGGTCAATATCATTAGCATCCCGCAATGCATACTCAAAACGAGTAATATGAAAACTCAGCAAGCTGCTGGTGTTGTTTGGACATTTACTTAAGTCGGGGAAAAATGCAAATCATGGGTGGGGATCCTACAGCAAACAGATGCTGACTAATCTGACTCACAGGATGGAGACTGTGCATATAAGTCTTTCATTGGCCACCTGTTTGCAGACCAAACTTTCAGCCTAGCTCAGACCAAAGATTCACAAGGGGACAAAGCCATTTTAGAAAGTTGCAGGAGAAAGTTGCAGCAATGTGAACTGGCCCGTCGCAGCTTGACTCAAGCCAGCTGATGTTGTCACCTGTTTTAACAGCCAATCAGTTTGTAGCAGATTCAGCTGGTCAAGTCAGTTACAAACTGTCAGCTGGTTGAAATGGCAGAGTTTTGGATGCATGAAAGAGAGGATCACCTGATCAACTGAGAACAGCTGTCTGTATGGCACAAGTCTTAAATTTTACTAAAATAAAAAGAGAATTGTATAGACAAGCACTGACTGATTCATCAGCACTTATTCATACATACATACATACATACAGATCATATTCTAATATTCTCACTGTTTCATCACAAGTACAAACTCAACTGTAGCAACTGTCTCACTATCACTGTCCTGATTCATATTTTAAGATGTTACATCTAGACACAAAGAGAGCTCAAAGACAGAGGTTAAAACAGAGGTACATAGCACCATTGCTATTGCGGCTGTCTCATTTAGTTGCACTGGTGTAAACTGGCAGGTTTCAGAACATCCCAAAATGGCACAATGGAAGTAGTTTCAAGTTTTAACTTGTATTGTCGCAAATCTTTGGTCTTTGCAAGGGCAATGTCGCTGCACGGGCTTGGCAACACCTGGGATGATTGTGATTGGTTTAAAGAAATACAAACAACCCAGATAATTTTTTTAATTCCTTACTGAGGAATTTTGATGAGCTCAGCCAGACCTTTCTCCAGAACTAGCACAGCACTAAAACAAAGTGTGGAAATAGGTCTTGCTATGCTAAAATAGCTGTTGACAGAGTATTTTGGGTAGCCATTAGGCAAAGCCCAAGTACAACACATGATCTAGGGAGGCCAGTGACTTAGGACCGTGGCGCAGCAAAGAGAGACGTAAATTCAAAATCTGATATTTATTTAAATGTATCCTGTTAGATATGTTTAATGAGTACTGCATAAATGTTTAAATGAGAATAGTTATTTCACTTGCCATGAGTTTTAACTGGCATGGTATTGAAACACAAGCACTTTTCACAGGCACACTCAAGCCAACCACCCGCCACTGTCTGTCACTGTTTACACACTGCACAGAGGAGAGTATAAAGAGCTCTTTCTCCGCACTCACTCTGGTCTTCTGTCTAGCACGAGCAAGAAAAAGTTCCCTCACTTCACTAACATTATTTTTGGCTACCACAGTATTTCATGTATTTCATGAGGATAAATACACTTCATAATCTTGTATCAAATGGTAAGTTTAATCATCATGGGACTGAATAACTTTTATTAGACTCCTCACCGGATTTGAGGTAATTTGAGGTAATCTGTGGAAAGCCAGTGCTTCATTTGTTTGAAGGTTTCTACAGTATGCCATGGGTTTGGTGTTTTGGGCATGTATTTTTGCCATTGAAATGACCATTTGTTGTCATACACAGCACCCTGACAGTGACAACCATGTATTTTCAGTGTGGTTTACCATGTAGTACACCAAAATTAACATGTGGCTAAATGCTGCCTCCATTTTAAGATGGTACAGGCAAACCCAAGATATACAGTTATATGGAGGTGTAGGTTCTTGTTGCTCATTGTATTTAAATAAACATACAGAAATATGACATGAGCAGACCTATGCATCAGCTGCAGACTTTAAGCAGAGTAAAAAGATCTAACTTGCTTGCAATGTCAGACTGTCATTCTTAACATACAGCCATTTCCATTTGTGTGTCACGTCATAAAACATTTATTGTACTGCAATATGTGAATATAGAGCATGTTCTGGTTAAGTTTCAGCTGGTATTTTCTTTGATTTCATAAGTCTGTTCAAAACATTTAGAAACTATGTGATACACTCTTTAGTATTAGATAATAATATTTAGCACAGTGGTTCCCAACTGGTGGGTCACGGTCCAAAAGTAGGTCACGGAGCCATTCTGAATGGACTGCAAGTGACATGTCAAGTCTGTAAAAAATGTTTTTTATTTTTTAGTACAGTGAATTTGGCACAGAGCTTTTATTTTGAAGTGCTGTTTCCTGCTGTAGAGTGAGTGACTAATGGACAGTTACTTAGCAAAGACAGCAAACTAGCTCGACGACATGGCCAAACGCAAGTATGGTGCTAAATGTCTTGTACTGTGCAGACCTTGAACTGAGAGCCCTGTCTCACTCTGAAGTCGTCAAAATCCAATGCTTGGGCAGTGACATGCGGCGTCAGAAATCAACGAAAAAAGGCATCCTTTAACGTTGGCATGATACGCGGCGTTGTCAGGGGGAAACACAGTGGGACATGAACAAAAGTTAAGGCGGCAAAAGTCAGAGTGGGGCGGGTGGGTGGTTCCAACAAACATGGACTTTCACCCAAGAGAGCGGAGTTCGTGTCAGGAAGATCCTAAACCCAAACCCTGTTCTTTCTTCCTAAACCTAACCATGTGCTTTTGCTGCCTAAACCCAATCATGTGTGTTTGTTGCTGAAGGAAATAAAATGTCAATTTGCATGTTAGGCATGTGCTCATATGGCAGTTACCGCTGATATCTGGATGGCAGCCTTGCAAAAGTGTAGCGCCGACCCTCCAGAACCCCCTGTTAAAACTGTTAGCTCCATCAACACTGTACTGCTCACACCATTAGCATTGTTACCTGCCAGCCACCATCTCAGCCCCCTCTATGTTTAAAGCCATGTGCAAACAATCTCTGCATCATAAATTTGCTCTGAAAATCGTATAGAGCTCCTTAATTATCAGAACAGGTGCAGATTTTGGACACAGAGTCATCCCTCAAATGTAAATCAATGTATCATTTATTATGTTTTTGTGATTTATCTGTATTACTGTGATGGCTGTTCTCTCTCTAAGCACGTTTCTGTTGTTCACACTAATAAAACCTCACAGCTCTGTCTAAACCACACGGAGGAAAAAAAGAAAACCTGTATCATGAACTGAAGTCAGCCTAGCCTGGGCTACAGGTGTTCGTAATGGGAAGCAGCCTGATTCTACAGTACATCAGAGAAAGGAAGCAGCAATCTTGCAGCCAGACATGCAACAAGCCCTTTATATGTCTCAGAAAGTCAGGAATGTCATTTTGTCTGAGCACACTGTAGCTGAGAGGCATTTAAAGTGATGGCTTTAGCTGATAAAAGTATAATTTCAGGGGCTGCTGTGCTGTTCCTATGTGAGACGACTTGATAATGACTGTTTTATTTATGCTGTATGAGGCACAGTATGCCACATGTTGGAATAATAATAGCTGGCAGCCAGATCTAAGGTAAGCTTGTCTTAGAAAACCAGAGGAAAAGTCTATCTACATTTTTGGTTGCGCCATTTAATACTTTTTTGGCCCTTTAACCTGGTTTAAAGAACTCCTCTTCACTTTGTGCTCATAAACCTCACAGTAAAAAAAATTTACATGGCAATTTTCAACCGCAACATAAAAATTTTGTGGAGCTGATAAGGCTTTTGAAAGTTCACAACGTTACTGTGAAGCACAGCACAATAACTCTATATGATGGCTTCACTGGCAGTTTGACTGCTACACCAATTTCCATCCTTTAATAGAACAATTTATCACCTACAGCGCAGCTCTGCGTTCAGCCAATCAGTGAAAGCTAAAGGTAAAGCTGTATGTTCGCACCACCTGGTCGGGGCGGATCTCCAGTGAGCCCTCGGGAGGAAAATGTAGAGTCAGGAGAGTTGCATGACCTTGGTATGTGAGGCTGGTGTGAGGCTGCAGCTGTAAAAAAAAATTTAAAAAAAGGCAGCAGGCATATTCTGCAGCAAATATACTCTACACCCTCTGCTGCACCATCCTAATTACAGTTGGTAAGGTGAAAGTTAGAGGTCTACGCTTTGAAAATAATCCGTTGTGAAACTGATTTGGTAAAGTTGGGCACAGAAGAGAAGTTTGGTAAAGCTCCTGGCAAAATGAGCTTAGGTGGCCAGATGGTGGGCTGTCGACTGCTACTGAGGTGAAGAAACCTGGGAATCTCCCTGGCTGAATGGGAAGATAGAGGGGCTACTGTGAAGTGAGGGTTGGTGGCCTCAAATAGCACTCGGTCTTTGCGTGTGTGTGTGTGTGCGCATGTGTATGGGTGGTGTAGCACATTTGTAAAGCAAGAAACCTCTTGATAGGTAAGTGATGAAGCCATCTATCATGACTCTTGCACAGGCAGTTTTACGGTTAAAGCAGAAACTGGGCTCAAGCATTTCACATTTGACAAGAAACAGGAGTAACCTCTGGTAATCTGTAGGTAACAGGACAAGACTTTGGTACCGGAAGCATTCTGGTTTCCGTTTGTAGTCTGAGTAGCATTGACCAGTCAAGTTTGAGCTGCAGGTAAGGGTACGGTTTGACAATGATTTAGCTTTATATTATCCTTCATTCATTCATTTTCCGTAACCACCTATCCTTTGGAGGGTCAAGGGGGGGCTGGAGCCTATCCCAGCTAACACTGGGTGAGAGGCAGGGTACACCCTGGACAGGTCACCAGACTATCACAGG
>JAPZEB010000013.1:26845070-26857542 GCA_029783705.1 Chaetodon striatus | reverse complement strand
GTTATATATCGTATCTTGAGTCGTACAAAGACAAAAGTGTTAACACAACAGTTTTACATGGGAGTTATATGAGGGGCTTTTTTTGGCTGGGTTTCAGAGGTAGATGTTAACAAAACACGGTTTTCTTCAGATGCTAAAACTAAAATATTCCAGTAGGCCCAGACCTGTTTTCTTGTGAAATAAACCAAGTCCTGAACGTGACATATTTCCAGAGGCACAATGGAGTCATGATATGCTCAGGATCTGAGCTTTCAATGCAGTTTCCATACAGGCTGCTGGAAATACACACTATCCCACCACAGAGGCCCCTGCTGCCCCATTCATTGCCCCAACCATGAAAGAGTCCATTTAAAGTCTCAGAGGCTGGACATGACCTGAGTTTACTGTCTAGGGTGTATTAGCCTTCCCTCTGTGCCCAGGCAGGGAATACGCAGGCCATATGGACTTGATGAGGACTGTAGGACTCTGTTGAAGCAGGAGATCCTCTAAACCTCTAGAAGACATTTTCCTTAAACATCCAGTTTATTTATTTTGTATTATTTTGTGTCCAAATAAGTGTCAGGCTCAGGACATAATGATCTTTATTTAGTATTTATATGTTTATTCTTGCCGTATCAGTTCAAATTCTGCAAACTTAGGAAGGACTTTTTGACGCTGTTTTTTTATATTAGTTAATCCCTCAAACTCACAAACAGAACTAGATCTGTGTAGTTGCCATTTTTTGTCATCAGAGGCTAGAACCTAACTGGAAAGTATTTCTGTGGACAAACTTAGGGAGGAGATGACACACTGTAGAGACATGAGTGTTGACCTTATTTGTAAACTAACCATTTTGAACAACCAGGTGGGAAACTGTGTCTGGAAGCATACCATCAATATGAAAGTGGTGTTTCTTCAGCACATACCAAACCAAGATGAATTTAGAACAAAATTAGAATGTTGGGATTTTTTCCACAGTCTATTGACCTAACTCCTTTCACTGGCCTGTGAGGTGAATGTTTGTGTAAAGAAGTTGTTTCATCTGGAAGGTGTAACACAAGCAGGGCTCATATTATCTCTCCATGTCCCACCTCCAGCCCAAGTTCCCCAACCAACCAATTGGAGACAGCTGCGCAGCGCCATGGGACGATCCTCAGCTTCAATACTGCCACAATACTTTTTTTGGACTCAGAGTTTACCTTGGTTTTTTTGAACGAGACTGAAATTTTCACATAATTGACAATTCGGATATTTCATATGTGAGCAGCTGCTCTAATTTAATTTTATTAACACTTGGTCAAAGATTATGTGTATTAAAGGTTGTGTCACTTCTAGGGACAAAGCCACAAATAGTTATCTCCAGATTCTTGCAGCTCTAAAGAGCATTTTAATGTCTTCTAACTTATTGTTTTGGTTTTACAGCCTGCAACTTTAATCTATTTATTTTGAGTCATTCTTGCTGCCATTGTTAGCTTTATTTTCAGCAGCAGCAGGCAGCTGTTCCACAGGAGTTGGTGGAGACCAAAACAGAGCTCATATTGACCTGGTGATTAGAAACATGACTCCAGATAATTTCTTGTCGCTCATTGTTTTGTGCATAAACAGGCCAATTTATCAACCTTATAAGGTGATGGTGTCAATGGTGTCAACAATGGACCTCGATTTTAGCAAATTTCCGCCAGCAGGAATGTACATTTGATTAGTGAAATGCTTTAGTACTTCAGTTACTTCAGTTCAAACTGATGTCATTTCTCCAGGTCAAAGCTGGCTTGCTGCAAAAACGTCCTACCAGTTAGGTTTGTCAACACCCAATATTGTACGACAAACACCCCAACGACTACCTCAGCAACCAAATAAAGGACAATATATGGCTTGAGATCACCCAGCAGCTTGCCAATGTTACGCGTCTGTCACACAGTGGGTCTAGCCACAACAGCTAGCTTTAGTGTCAGATTTGGTCCTGTTAGTTTATTTAGTTTATGCACTGTTTAGTTAACTTTACCGCCTTTACATTCTTGATCTGGATCAGTTTTCTTGTGTTGAGTGGACGCAGCCATTGGCTAGGAAGAAACTTTTTTTGTTGTTTTTTTTTAGTTACAAAAATAGAACATAGCAGCTAGGGATGAGTGAGTCCACCATTCCCTGAATTTGTGTCTGTATCTCTTCAACCAATTAAATGATCCATATCTGTACTTGGAATGGGCGGGGTTTATGCTGCAGGTGGGTGGGGTTTAAATCAAAAATGGGTTTAGCCTAATCTGAGGTTCTTATTTTAAGCCTGAAATTTGTATGGATTCATCAGAAATTGGAATATTTATTACCTATGAGAAAAGTATTTACAGAGCAGCTTCAGAATTGAGCTTCAGATTATTTTTTTATCACAAGAGTAATAGCATAAACACCGCTACCCAAATGAAGATTTTCCTTTATCAAGAGTACAGATAATGACACATTTTACTGGTATGATACTCGTACTTGGAAAAAGTACTTTATCTGCACTGGATACTTTGGCTCAACCCCAACAGCAACGCAGATAAATCGCATCAGACCCAATGTGCATTGTTGTCATGCGGAAAATTCACATTTGGATTTTCTCTATTCCTGCACCGCATTTTCGCAATGACTTTTAAGCATTTAAGTGTTGGAAAAGTTCACACAGATGGTCAAATAATGTTGTAAATGTTGTAAGTACATATAGTATATCTGTGCACACTGTTTAAATGTGTTTCTCTGGACACGCAGTGTACCAAAGATAGACATAAAAAAAAAAAAAAAACAGCTCAGATTGCCTCCAGATTAAAGCATGTTGCTTTACATTGTGTGTTAACATTTCTCCCAAAAAAATTTGAGTCAGTTTTTTTTTTAAATGAAATATCAAGAAGCTGCTGAGCTGTAGTAAAAGCACACTGACTGGAGTAAGACTATGACCAAAATGTCTTGCTGACAGAATCATTACCTCAGCTTGCCTACAGAGGCAGTAACAGACTTCCATTTATCACTCTGCACTCTTCTACTCCTCTCCTGTACTCCACAGTCCAACCCCTTTCCCCCAACTCTTTTATTAGACTGATATGTAGGCTGTCACTGTCAACCTCCTCTGGCATGGCAGATATCATGTTTGTCAAGAAAGTGTTTGAATTTTTAGATTTTATTGGTACAAAATATCAGCTATCCGCAGCTTTAAACCCCAAAATATTGCTATCAGCCCATATGATAGGAACAGAGTCAGACTCAGCTTATTTCCACCCCCTCTCTCTCCTGTTACCACATTCCCCAACAGCATCTCTCTCTCTTTCCCTCTCCCTCAGTCTGATGCGTTACGTCGGAGGGAGGAAGGAGGATCGGGTGTCTACCGTTCCTCCCATCACCTGTGAAATTTCAGAGCCAGGCCACGGTGAAAGGGGGTATTGTGTCCCCCTGATGAGGAATGCCCTTGCGTCGCTCCTCAAAGAAAAGGTCTCATTTGGCCAGGAATTTGGAGGCATCTCGAGAAGTGTAGGGGAGATTTTCTTGGGGGTGGGGATGGGAAGCTGAGGGCCTTCATAAGCCTGGACAGGAGAGGGACAGGCCTTCTTCAACTGACACAATCTCAATGATTCTGATAGATAACAGAAACCTCAGGGTCAGTGGTGGTACATGTTCCACTTTGTGATCCCTTTTAATCTCTGTTCATGATTAATGACCAATCTAACTATTTTCATGTTTAAGAAAGGTCAATAAAAGGGGAAATTTTCAGTCAGTCCTAAAACAGAAAACAATATGATAATATATTGTGGCTGAAGAGGGAAACCTGCAGAGTGGCTGGACAGATCAGATCCATGACTGCTGCTGCAGCTCTTATTTCATATGGTGAGGCTGACACCTGCTGGTGAAAAACATCAACTAACTTATCAAGTGAAGGGCTGTTAATTGGAGTTCATTACAAAGTGCTGAGCTTTATGTTAGTGCACAGTGGTCAGTAAAAATTACATTAACATTACTAACACAAAAACCTTTATTGATATTCCTAAATAATATCAATGAGCGCTAATATCTCTATAACATGTATTAAAACTCTCTGACCACTGGAGAACAATGAAGATAATTATTCAGTGGTAATTTAAGTTCCTATCTGATTGCCTCAGTTTGGTCTCGCCTCTCTGTGTTGACACAACTTGATAAATTTTACGTGTTGCTGTTCCTCCGTGTGGCCACAAGAGAGCAGAGATTTTTTTTTAGACTCATCTCCACTGTCATCTTTACAGAGTACCCAAGGAATGCATCCTAAAATCTGAAAAGGAGTTAGCATTTTTCATTTTACCACTCGTGGTTCCCATATCTCAAAGTCAACGTTTTTTATAAAGGAGTTTTTTGTTAGATGCCTGAAATAAGGTAGTTTTTGTTCTACGACATAAAATACATCAGTAAATACCCCAACTGTGAACTTTGCTTCCATGCGTCTTAAATAAAGTGGTTGCTAACAAGTGGCTAAATGAGACTACAGAGCGTCATCACGCCAAGCCAAGCCCAACAAGGCTTTAAAGTCCTGTTATGGTGCTGACGTTAGGTCATGCGACCAAAGTGTAGCTCGTTCATAGCCTAATGTTAGCTCTGTACCTCTGGTGACTGGGATTAGGCTTCAATAATCATGACAGTGGTGTTCACTTGTGAAAATTGTCTTGCTTAACCAAACGTAAAAGTATTATAAATGCTTGTCTGCCACAGAGCTTATTTTCAGCAATAGACTAATCCCACGACGAGGGAACTAGTGTGAGACTAGGTTCTACGTCAGCCTACATTAAAACATCATCCCTGGGGCACTCTTTAAAGAATGTTAAGTTGACATCCTGCCCTGTTCATTTTTTTCAAGTAGGTATAGCTGTAGCTGGAGCAGCAACGTGACCTGCCTACTAGCTACATGACTCGCCCACTGTAACTTACATGTCAGCCCCTTCGCTGCTTCGCTCCTTGGTTCAGAAGCAGTAGCCCTGAAGAAAATGCTAAGGTACCATTTAGCCTACTATGAAGTATTATGTTTAGGGTAAGGTTAATGTCCAATGTCATTTCCATGAATTTAGCAGTACATCTAACTGACCTCACACCCACAGACCCCATGTCACCACATCAGCTGACAACCTCCATATCCAGCATCTTTACCTACAAGATTGTATAAGACCAGCACCTGGCAGCTGCTGCAACAATTGGTTTGTGAAACCAAAGAATTTCTGCTCCAACTGTCAGACACCATCTCGGAGAAGTGCATCTAAGTGATTGGCCTCAGAGGATCTTGTCAGGTGAATAAGCCAGATGTGGAGCTCCTGGGCTGGCTCACTACACTGGTTGGATGTACTGCCAAATTCTCTTAAATTACTTTAGAGACAGCTCATGGTGGTAAAATGAACATTTAGTTCACAGGCAGCAGCTCTGGTGGACAGATCCAGAATCAGCATACCAACGCCACGCTCCCTCAGAACTTTCAACATCTGTGGCACTGTGTTGTGTGATAAATGTGCACACTGTCGAGTGGCCTGTTTATTGTGACCAGCCCGAGGCACACCTGGTCATGCTGTTTAATCAGCATCTTGATATGACACACCTGTCACGTGGATGGATTATGATGGTAAAGTGCTCACTAACAGAGATTTAATCAAATTTGTGAACAGCATTTAAGGGAAATAAATCTTTTGTGTTTATAGAAAAACTATTCGATTTTTTGTTTTATTTCAACTCATTAAAAATGGGAACAAAAACAAATATGTTCAAGTCTTTGCACAGTGTATAATAAATTCTCACAGCAGACATTTTGACTTGTTATAGTACTGCAGGAATGCACAGGTGGTACTAAACATATTAACAATGGCTCTATTCTAGTGTCCTTGTGCACGTGAGTCAGCATGCACAGTACCAAGGCCCTGAAATCAAAGCAGGTACAGAGAATTCAGCCATCATTAATTTAATTAGGCTATTAACACCTGGGCTTTTCCTACTCTGCCACGTCTAAATGTCTATCGTGAAAAAAGCACATTATCAGAATCAGAAATACTTTACTGAGGGAAGAATAGGAGTATGAAATAGAAGTGTGTAAATATAAAGTAATAACATAAATTAAAGTAGAAAATAAAGATAGAAATAAAAATGTGCAGTATGCTACAATGTTAACACTAGCGCTGAATATATTAGGAATAAAATATCTTCACTTTGCTAAGTCTAAGTGTTTAACAATACACAAATATGTGGATTTTGCTACATTATACTGTATAAACAAGCGTTATATTCATAAATATAAGATATATATGGTGCTAAAATGGTCACTACAATATATACATCAGTAGAATAAAGACAAAAATCAGAATACATATAGAAAGTATATACAGCTATGTACATTGTATGTTGAGTAAATAAATGTATATATGCAAGGGGTGCTATTGCACAGTTTAATTATTGCACCAGTTGTTGAAAATGTTAATTTAAAATGTTAATAATAATAATAATAATAATAATAATGATAATAATCTAAAGTAGAGTTTCACTCCAATCCAAAGTGTGGCGGTAGTGAGCGTGTTTAGTTGTCATCCATCCGAAATCACCGTAGAAGAAGAGGCGGGCGGAAGTAGAAATGTTTACTCACTGTAGCCGGAAAGTATGCTACAAACACATAACTTGAGCTTTGAATTATTTGCTTGAACATTACTTGTTTATTCTGTTGCTGCATTTAAAGTGTCGGAGTAAGAAGATAATTTAGACTTGGCAACGGCAAAGTAAAAAGGTAAGGACAACTTGGGAATTTGCTACAAGTTAGCTTCTTTTAGCGCTATGCTAATGTTGTTGGTGCTAGTGTTAGCCCAGTGTAGCTGTTGTGCGGCTCTGTATTTAAAAAAAGGACAATTCAAATTTGCCTTCCTAACTGAAAATCATACACGTCTCATAGAGCTTGACTTCGGATATTTTAAACATCGTTGGGATCGGTTCTTTAATTCGGCAGCACTTGTTTTAAAAACGGCACACGTTTTATAACAAGCTAACATTAATAACTTGAAAGAATGACTGCACACTTCTTATTATACTTGTGCTGAAAAATGTTTCTAGCATTTTATGTGGAGACTCAAACGAGACAGTGTCACCAAAGATTAAAAACTGAGTTTTTGGTCAGTAGTTACTGCAGGATTGTTGTACTCGTTTGCAGCACATTGAAATAGGTTTCAGCTGTTAAGGTCACTCCTAAGATTATGCCAGTAGTCAGTAACACTGGTGAGAATAGAGATTCAACTTCGTGAGTGTTGCTGAGTTGTCTGTAGTCTATGTTTTTGTGTGATGTAACTGTGGGATGTCTCTACCTGCTGTCCTCCAGGAAAATGGATAAGAATGAGGACCAGGTCCAAACAAACGCCAATAAAACGCTGATTATTCGCCACTTACCAGCTGAGCTCAGCCGGGATGAGAAAGAAGACCTCTTAAAGTATTTTGGAGCTGAGTCAGTCAGGGTCTTCTCAAACACTGGTCGCTTGGTAGGTTGTGCCTCACTCAAACCCAGTGAGCCTTCACTCATGGAAATTCACTTTAGTTGCTGTCTATTCTGAACAGACTTTTCCATTTCCACAGAAACATGCAGCCTTTGCAACCTTTAAAAGTGAGAAGTCAGCGGCAAAAGTAAGTTATTTATATCGTGTTTGTAATTATATTACATTTTAGGAAGCCTTGCTTGCATACACTCAAGTTAAAGTACTGTGGACTTAATCTAATGTTATCTAAATTTGTCTTGTATGGTGTTTAATCCCCATTACATCTATTTTAGGCTCTCAGCAGGCTCCATCAGTTAGAGATTCTTGGTCGTACACTTGTTGTGGAGTTTGTAAAAGGCCAAGATCATGTGACTGTGTTAAAGGACCCACCAGTTTCAGACAGGTAAGTCGCTGCAAACACATGAATTAAGACACACTTGATCTACACATAGTGTCGTATCAGAAAAGTTACTTATACACCTAATGTATGGGCTTCTAACCTGTGAGACAGAGCCAGACATTGGTATTGGTTGTGTCAATTAAAGATCATCTTGAATATGCCCTACAGACCAGGAACAGTCTTCTACAAAGGGGTTTTATTAGCAAATTACATTTAATCAGACTTACTTGATTCACAATTGGAAAAAGTGAAGTTTAAACATGCTGTGAAATGAAATCCATACATAATAATAGAGACAAACTGTTTTGGTTTCAGTGTGAACACATTCTCATCACCCAGTACCAATCAAAGGCGGAAGCTTCAGTTGAATCCTTTTTGTAACCTTTTTACTTTTGTTCCTACAGTGGTAAACGTGACATGAAAACGGAGAAGAAGCAAGAGACCAAGCAGCCAAATATTCCCCTCATTGAGACAGGCATTGCACCTAACCTTGGGTGAGTGTTGAATGTATGTCCATAAGCAGTTTTTGGAAGCTCTGGTGTGATATGAGAAAGTGTTGATGTGCTGATTCTGAATTGCTGAATGAGAAAAGGTATTCTGTTTTTATGATTTGTTGTTTGGCTGATAAATTTGTAAGGTCACTTGCACAAAGTGAAATTCTGCCATTGGAATGCCTCTGTTATACACAGCAGGTGGATTAATGTGCATTATACTTGAAGGAATACTTTGTGTTACGTAGAATTTGTGTGGTTTTTTTCGCCTGCCTCCGGTAAATGATGAATCCAAAACTGAGAAAATTCTTGATGAATTTAAGTAAACAGGGTCAGAGTGTAACAACAGATAACTATTTCAAAACATTCATTCACAAACCCCCACAACTTGTGAGTTATGATCCAAGTCTAGTCTTATGCTCAGTGCTTCCCAAACAGACAGCCCTGTCAAACAGGGAGCTAAACAGAAAGTGAAATTTATACTGCAGGAGTTGTGTGAGAGTTTGTAAACTAATGTTTCAGTATAGTTTTGCTGTTGTTACACAATCGCTTATGACTTAAATTCATCAAGAATTTTTTTCCATGTTTAAATTCTTCATTCACCGGAGACATGCAAGGAAAGACAATGTTTTTTTCTGGAATTCAAGGAAACATGGAGTGAGCAATTGATGCACAAATGTAAATTATGTATAAGTGTTATTTTAAGAGATAATGTTGAATTCTAGTATTTGTCCTGGCCCTCTCTTGTTAAGACAAACAATATTTTTACATTCTGCTGTTTGGTAACAGCTCCCCTCTCCAATTACCAAGTCATTACCCACCCAAATGATACCACATACAATTAAATATGCATGAATGACACATGCTGTCCAAACCTGGTGTTGTCAGTTTATGTGTGTGGAGGAGGCAGCCTGGAGGCTAGCTGACAGTAAACCTGGATGAGAATCTGAGAGCAGTAGTCAGGAGCTGTCAGCGGCCTTGTGTCCAATTAGATGGTCAGGCCGCCATTGAGCGCCTGACAGGCCGTCTGTCCTGCCAGTTGGTGGGACCAGGTGGTCTTTGATACCTCTCGCTCCAGTACTGACAGTCTATCCTGCCTTGTGCTAAAATAAAATCTGGACCAGCCAGTAGTGTTCACCACCTCGTGATATGATGCAGTTTGCTTGCTTGATTATGCATTTGTAGCATGGATCAATACCACACTGATCGTTTATCGAAAGCCCATAATTGGAAGAAATTCTAATGAGATATCCTGATTGAATTCCATACAAGTCTATGCAAATATTGTTTTTATTCTTCTTCTTATGTAAAGCAGTAGAGAATTCTGGTGTACTACAATTAAAATACTGCCAAGAGACATTTTTATTCAGGCAAGAATACATTCAGGGACAAAACAAAGAAGCAAAGCTTGATGTCTGAATGTAACATTGTTCTTGATTAAAAATGCTTGTTTTAAAAAAATGTTTTTATTTGGATTCATTACATTAATGTATCAGTTATGAAATTATGCAGGCTTCGCTTCATCAATCTGATTAAAAAAATTGAATCAGTCTGGAATGCTTTGAATCTGACACACAGTGATTGTTAAAACAACATAATATTTTTAGGGAGGGCTTTTCTCCCTTTCTCCCTCTCACTTTGCTGGCGACTAATGTTTGCAACACTACAGCACTACTTCAAGGGCTGCCCCCAACTAAAAATTTTACTATACGACCAGTAGTCATCATTTAGGGCCATTAGTCAACTAGTCACCTGCATGTTTACGATATTAATTTAATTATTAAATGGTATATTTTGGTGGTTTGAGTTGAAGGTGTGAGAAAGAATAGTCTCAGTAACATTGTTAACACTGTGAGCGTGTTAGGTAATAACACCTTAAACAAATGTGTAACTATAATACTTGACATTACAAAATGTACATCTGACTTTGTTAAACATATTACTGTTGTATAACTGACCCTGTTACATATAGACATTATAAACATTGTTAAAGCTCCGGGGAAGACAATGAAAGTTACAAGCTATTTGGTTAATGACTTGCTACATGAAAGCATCAGTGTCTCCACCTGTTGCACTCTGGACATCATAGCACAGTGAGATTTGTAATCATAGTGCTCTCTATCCCACAGTTTGCTGTCCATCTCTGTCCGTAAATTGATAGCATTTAGAGTATATTTTCATTTATGAGGCCGTTCTGGGCAAGCTGCCATCACATCTCTGTAAATTTAATTTAGCAATCATGATCACAGATCAGGAGTTCAGCTGATCTGCTGTCTGTCCCGAATGTAAACATTTATATTTTCTGCTCCAGCCACTTGGAATAATCTGCAAAAGGCAGTCTGGTCTAATTGATTAACATGATATTTCTGGCCAAATTCAAAACCAGTGTGGTGTAAAGTCCAGTATTAATTATGTCTTAACCTAACATTGGCTTTTTTTTTTGTTTTATCTGTTACCCTGTTGTGTATTGTTTTGATTTTTTGTGCTGCCATCTTGAACAGATCTCCCTTGAAAACAGGGTTATCGCCTCAATGGGATGTAACTGATTACATTTAAGTTAAAATAATATACTGTACCTATGGATGGAAGTGTCATCTGTCTGTCTGTGCCCCAGAGATACAGTAGAGGAAGGACCTGAGCCAAATATAATTACAAGCATCCCAATTCCCTGTATCTGCTTTCATAACTCACTCACGTCAACCAGACCTGCAAAACACAATTTCAGCTTCCCTTTCCTTCCTGTATCACACGAGCACAAACTCACACGAACACCATAGAGACGGCTGACGGGCGGGATGCACACTGGAAACGATAAAAATAATTTGGACTTGCTGTGTCAGTGTGGCGGAAACGCAGTCATGAGCAGCGAGGGACATACAGAGGAGAATCTATTCTTGTTTGGCTGAGTCAGAGGAAAGTTACAGGAACGAAACGCTGTTTAATCTGTCTTTAAGCATCAGCTGCGCCTCCTGTGAGGCCCCTCTGACATGCAGAATTGATTTAGTGGTATGATAGGTTTATGGTGTTATTGAACCACGGGCCTCCTGACTGTATGCAGATCAATAACACATAACCTACGCTTCATCGATCTAACTTGTTTGTACAGCCGCAGACAGGACAGAGGTGAAGACGTGGGGGCAAATTACATGAGACACACACATGCTTTCGTCAGTGTGTTCTTGGAGTAATGTTTCATTGCGTATGAGCACTGAGGTTGAGGTAAATGTCGTACATTAGATCTCTGTCCTGTTAAAACAATCAATTGTAATGTAATCAGTGACGTCAGCACTTAACTGCAAGCTTCCCGGTTTCAAAGGTATTTTTTAACAGATGTAGAACGAAGTCGTTTTCTTGGAAGCAATGAGTACGTTTTAAAGGGAGAGTGTGTAGGATTTTAGGGGGATTTAGTGGCATCTAGTGGTAAAGACTGCAGGTTGCAACCAGCTGAAACTTCTGGTTAGAATTCCTCCAGTGTTCGTTGTTATAACCGGGAGCCGAATTATCCGCAGAGGTCGCCTCCTCTCAAGAATAATTGGACCAGTTGATTAAAACCAGTGAAAACACTGAATAAAGTAGTTTCACGTTACAAATCAGTGTTTCTGTGATGCTGTTTGGCATGTCAGAGATGGGCCGTTCGCCCTGCACCTGCTGATGTGTGCTCACCTTTTTTCTCTGATGACTTAATAAGATCCAGACATGGAGGAGTAGAATTAACTGCAGAAGTTTCTTCTTCTTCAAACAAAATGGATGTGGTGATTTAAATCTGTAAATAAAGCAGTTTCAAGTTAAAAAAAAAAAAAAAAGGTCAGTGTTTTTCCAATGCTGTCATCAAGGGGGGCTGCGAACAATGGTGGCTGATGCAAATGACCTCATCTAGAGCTGGTGTTTGGTTTGGGCTTCGCTCTGGGCTACTGTGGAAACATGGCGGTGATTCTTATTTTATGTCTCGTTTCCACTGACACATGTGTACAGAGACAAGGCATCTGTAAGTTCATTCATTCCTATTGGAAACTCCACCATATCCAATGTGCCAGCGAAACTACTCCTCTCTAATATTTCGGTCTGGACTTTGCCTCGAGTACGTTAAAAAAACATTGAACTTTTGGCGTGAAAGTATGACAGCG
>JAPZEB010000013.1:26814480-26826486 GCA_029783705.1 Chaetodon striatus | reverse complement strand
TATTTAGTTTAGCGATATTGTATCAATACACAGAAGCCAAGTATTGATCTTTCATTGTATGCATAATTTATTTATGAAAATACACATTTTAATACAACTTTTGGCACTAGTATAATAAAATCAATTCCTTTTCAGTCCACTAGATGGTGCTGATGTTTTTTTTCCCGGTGAGGTCAGCAGAGGTCTCAGTGAGCGGCATTTGGCAGGAAGTTCACCAAAACAAAGATGGAGGCACAACAGAAACAAATCAGAAATGCGGCGTCAGCGTTTATATCAAATGTCTGAACTTATTTTGGATTTTTTTTAACACGGAAGCAAAGATGGACTTGGATATGACACATGCATTTTGCAAGCGGTGTCATATGAGAATAAAATACCTTGGCTCACCTCACGCTCCACCATCCAGAGTTAGCATTAGCCGCTGACAGCCAAGCTAACGTTAAACCCACTCCGCTGAACAATGGACACGCTTAACTTGACTAAACTACCATTAAACTCAGAGAGAGCGAAGGAAACAACACCGTCCATCACCTGCTTCACGTGAAAACTTCTGCGTCCATACAGCTTTGTTGAAAAAGAAGGCTTTTGTTACACGCTACAACACATTAGCCTTGATACGTCACTCCATCCGGATGTTTTTTTCACGGACACAGCTGTACCCAAGCTCCACAGAGGAATATTTAAGTACAGCAGGAAGGGTGGCATTAACTTATGACGCCTGGACTTCAAGGTCAGTGGATTCATATGTGACTATAACGGCACATTATCTCACAGAGCACTGGTGACTGCTGTCTCATGTTCTCCAGACTAGAGCAGTACATGAAGTCACACAGGAGCAGATATCACAGACTTCCTGCAAAATGCAGCACAAGACTGTAACCGACAACTTCCAACAGTGTTGTGTTTGCATTCAGTTAGCAGGATACCTGCATGTGAAGTGTTTCATTCATGAGCTTAATCTGTCCTCACAGAGGGCGTTAAATCTGCCCACAGTTCAGTCTGTCAGGTGTGTGCAGCATTTCTGACAGGTCTGATGATGGTGTTGGTCAGTCTGTCTGCTTTGTGTCACATTTTGCTGCAATAAAAATGATTAAAGTCAATGAACAGACTGAAAACTTTATCGTATGTGGTATATTTTATAATATTTAGAATATCCAAATATTGCAATAATATCGTATCATGAGCTAAGTACTGTGATAATATTGTATCGTGAGTCCTCTGGTGATTCCCACCCTTACTAAATTGTTAGTTATAGGGCACATTGGCCTTTGTGTCTTAGATTTTTCAAGTCAGTGTTATTAATAATGGCACTCTCTTGTGATGCTCTTCTAAAATTTAACAAAAAAAAAGAAATACTGAGATTGAAACTAATAAGAAATTTGAACATTTCCAATTTTCCCATATTCCAGTTTCCAAATTGGAATATTATAATACTTAAAGTACAGATAGTCTTTGTGGAACTGTAGAATGAAGACTTTTAGATAACAAATCCATTTTGGTTTCATTTCAAAGCCGATTTAAAGCTCCAAATTTCCCAAATATGATATCTAATGATTTGTTTTTATCTTTCACAATGCATCAAACTGTTGTCACCCTCTCTAAACCTCATCTTTTTTCCCAGTTTGACTAAATTCCATTCACATTTTAGTGTTGTTTAAACTCAGAGACCCCGTGGCTTCAAAACCAAACTCACTGCTGCATTCTGAATCCCTTTCACAATATGCGTATGATATTACTGCCCTGAAATAATTCAGAAAGCGGCTATGATACCACAGGCTACTCTAATTAACTGACAAGCCAGAAGGCACGCAGTGCTCTGTGGCTAACCAGGAATATCATCACAGCTCTTGTCATGTAGCCTTTGTTGTTACACATGTCTCTGCTCGGATTTGACAGTAGGGGGGATGTGTTTAAAAGAAAGTTGGTCTGCTTTTGAAGACGGCGCTGTAAAAACCTCCATTTAATTGATTTCATTTATCCGCTGATTGTTTACTTTTCTTGAAAATTCCTCCTTCCCCTCCTCTGTAATGTAGATCTGTCAGTGCAAAGCGGGAGTCAAGAACGTTAGCTGACACAGCGCAGACACTTTGCATCACATACTGTCGCCATGTTTCAACAGATTCACCCTTTATATGAGAGCATAGTGACTCTGTAGCTACTAGTTGATTTAACAGCACTTCAATCTGCACATGCAACAATGGCGGGTTAATGGGGTGTGATTGTGATATCCTCCAGGGGTAATCACCATAATTAAACAATTTTCTGTGCTTCCTTTAATTGCAAAATAAGAGCCACAAGCATATCATGTGTATCTTGGGCAAAAACTCCTTTTAATGAAGCTGTTTAGATGCAACTTTAATCCATTGATTTACTGTAACAGTCTCCAGAAACAGGCATTGCGAGTTAGGTTTGTGAAACATGTCACATCATGGCGCGTGTGAGATCCATCGCATCCCCCCTGATTTAACTTTTGTTTAACTTTTCTATAAAAATCTGTTGTAGTTCATTAAGTCCCAGCAGCCCTGCTCATGAGCTCAGCCTCTCTCTGGTTAAGATCCAGGCGCACGGCGTTATCAATCACATGTGCTCGTCTGGTTCGACCTGCAGCTCATACGTCAACGCCAGCGTGAGGGAGGAGTTCCCATCTGTGCCCTACTCTGCCCGCCATCTCAACGATGACAAATGTGCCACCCGCAGTGGAAATATTGAGAGTTACCAGGACATTTATCAGGTAACATTTGAGCAATATGAAAGATAACCTTTTGTAAGTGGACGCAGATAAAGATGTATGTTCTGCCTTTCCTCTGCACAGCCTCCGTCTCTGTTTAATACTGCAGAAGTAATATCATGATAATATGTTTCTTATTTTGGGCTCAACCAGGTGTGCAGTCAGTGTGCTGGATGCTGCCCGTGGATTGCTGGGTGCATGTAGTGCCGGACATCAAACACATGTGGCCTATTTTTCCGGTCACTCTATGAATTAACCTTCGCCTCTGCCTCTGTGCTGCACACTGCTTGTACAAATTGAGTGCGATGTTTACTCATAATCTTTTTTAAACATTTAAAAGAAAATGCTAGAATCACTTCAGGCAACATAAACACGCCCCGGGCCGTGAGGTTTCTCCAGACACCTACAATGACGACATCGATGTCTGAATTTACCTGTGGGCTTCTGTGCTGCATTGTCAAGGTTTTGTCGGGCCCGGTGCAGTGCAAGCTTCTGTTTTTACTGGAATTGAATACTAATGCACCAGTACACATACTTCTGTCTGTCAGTCAGTCTGTTTCCCATGCCACTGCAGACGCTGCTACTATGAGCATGTTTGCTGCGCTGCTTGGGGTTTAGCTGCGTCGACACAGCATTGCTTTGTCATATCAGGAATCAAAGGTTCAAGCAGAGACACTTCACATCAGGAAACTAACTATTTTTATTACATGCTGTTGCTGAATACTTGAATACTGTTATTTCTGAATAGCAGACCGCTGTGTGGACGCAGCAATAACTTTTAAATCAATATTTTGTGTCTAATTATTCATTTATTTATTTTAAATAGGCTAACCAGCTGTGTAGTGACTGGGATAACTTATCTAATGTCTAACTTGTGTCTGCTGTTGAAAGAAGAGACTCAAAACACAGGATTGGCTCGCTCACGAGTAAGTAGTGTCAGTAAATAATGTCCAAAGAATTAGCGCATCGTGACAATTTATAGTGTCTGACAAACAAGCAGTATCAGCCGACACATCTACAGTTTTCAAATACACATTAACAGGTATTTTCTGCCTTTTAAGCCACTGTTTTCTTGTTACTCACACAACCAGCTCCGAGAAGAATTGCTTCTCCTCACATAACCAAATTGGGCCAGAATCATGCCAGATCATTTAGCTGAGGTCACGTTTACGTTAATAAGTTTATTTCAGGTCACCACACCACATATTCACACAATAAGAGTTTATGTCAGGTCATCTATACTACATGTCAGGTGTGATTCAGTGCCACTTCACTGGAGCTGCACCTTGTATGATGTGATGATTGATTGGTATTGAATAGTTTGTTTTCTGTGTCCTCAGTTGGGATTCAACTGGGTGTGTTTGCGCTGTACTTTGATTCGCAGTGGCGCCTCACATAATGAGACATAATATGGTTTTAACTGTCTGTAGGAAGACTGAACATGTAGAGTGTGTCCTACCTTAATTAAAATAATAATAATAAACTTTGTTTCTATGGCCACTTTCACTCACAAAGTGCTTTACAAAACCAAATAAAAGACGAAGCAAATAAAACAAGATAAAACCGATAAAAAAACATGCAATAATAAAGCAGTTGAAATCATTTAAAGGCAGTTTTAAACAAGTAGGTTTTAAGAAGTGATTTAAGAGATGAGACTGAGTTTGCTGCCTTGATCTCCTCGGGCAGGTCATTCCAAAGTGGTGGAGCTCAAACTGCAAAGGCTCTATCACCTCTGTGAATTAATCTAGACCTCGGCACAACAAGAAAAGATGCATCTGAGGATCTCAGGGTGCGAGAAGGAACATAGGGCAACAAAAGATCTGTTATATAACTTATAGGTCTCTCAGGGCTTTGTAAGCAATCAATAAAATCTTAAAATCATCTCTAAAAGCAACAGGTAACCAGCGTTGGTTTGGGTTCACAAACAATTTGGGTCCAGATCTGGGGCACGGAGAGCGGTGGCAGACTAACAAGGGGGAGCGCCTTTTGGTCATTTTGCTAACAAAGAGAATGGCGTCCCCCCTCAAATCGCCCACTGGTTATGCATTTAGATTTGGTGGAAACAGTTCTGCTTTTGAGGGAGCTTTCAAAGAAGGATTCTGCTGGGAGACGTAATCCTCCTCAACAGAACGGCTGAATCATCAATACAAAAGATTAACTGCATTAGAAAACATCTGGCTCTTTGATGAATAAGGTACAAGCCTGTGCACATGTACGTGGACTGTGTTCATAAAAAACTTCCTGGTAATGTTATGCCCCACAGAGCTTTTCAACACCGTAATTTTAGAATTCAGCTAAAATTTTAATTATTGTGAAACTGCTTTATACTGAATTTATGAGGATTTATGAAGGTGATCAGGTTTTTATTTTTATCTGCACTTGTGTCTCTGTTTTTAATAGATGGTATGTAAAAGACTAGACTCTTAAGATTTATTGAGGTTTTATTTACCTGAGAAATACTCATATTGTCTATCAAATATGCTCAAATTTATTAGTAATTTGGCTCAGCCAGAGGATTTTAAGCAAAGAAGTGATTCTCTGTTACTTGATGTTTGTGCCAGCGACACATTCAAGCAACTAATGGATGTGATTTTTTTAAATCCCTGTTTTAACATGCAGCTTAATGGGCTTTATTTGTTAGATATTAATCAGTTTGAATTTAAAGAAAGCCATTAAAACCAGCATCACATGTTTTCTTTTGTAGAAATCCGTGATCATTTAATCACCACGAAAACACAAATTAACCTTTTACACAGCAGATGATGATTATTTCTTACCTCAGAGTTCAGCCCCAAAATATTATAAATTAGGAGCAAACCAGTAAGGTGAAGCCAATGGATGGATTACTGAACAGGCCTACTGGGCCCAGGCTCAGGGGCCAAAAGTGTCAGGGGCCCTACTGGCCTTCACTTACAAAATGTCAAATTAAAGCGGGATTTATACTTATGTGTCATTACAGCTCCCAGGTTCACCAACAAAACAACTGTCTAATACTGATGACATTTTCCAAACAAATACAACATGCTAACGTTATTAGCACAAGCCTCTGGCATTTTGCATTGCATAAATTAGCTTAGCAACTAGAGGTAATTTTTTCTACTCATATGAAGCCAGGATAAATCACACAAGGCTTAAAATGCTATTTTTGTGGAGGCTTTATTGTCTTCACAATTTATGGTTTCTTATCTGTGAAATTCAAGTAAATAAAAGCTTTGTTTCCACTGAGGAAAATGGTTTCAGCTTACAAATATAGACAGGAAGTGTGTGTCGCCACAAGGTGTAGTTACATTTCTGGGGTACAGTGGGTACTTTGTCAATTTTATGCAGAAGTATAAATCAGACTCAAAATGACCTCAAAGGGAAACAAAAAAGCCACAAAGAGATGCAAAGAAACTGCAAAGAGACACAAAATAACTACAAAAATGGGCAAAACAACAACAAAGAGACACAAAATCACCACAAAGTCTGTGTGTCGTAGTGCTAAGTAGGAGAGGTGTTGGGGCCGTTTGCATATCTGTGCCCAGGGTCCCATTGTCACACAATCCGCCCATGGTGTAGCCACCAGTGGGATTGGGAATACAATAACTGAAATAACAAATAAACCAAAAGAGGCAGTCTTGTTTATAACCCCAAAATAGACAAAACAAAAGGCTTCTTACATTCGACCCTAAATTGAGACGGAGAACTGAGACACCGGGGTTATTCTGTGCTACTGACACTTTAATGGGAACATCTTTGAAAGCATTTGGAACAAAAATAATACACACATCCTTTGTGACTGTCAGCGTATCGTTACTTGAAACCTCCCTGTTGGACGACATTAAAACTGACACTGAACCTACGCTACCAGGGGTTGCCTGCCCCCGGGTGAATTAATGTTAGTGATTAATGCAGCGTGTAGAGTTCACTTGCAGGGAGTGATAGGCTGCCGAGCTGTTGGGGAGCACAGGCCTCTCGTGGGCCACAACTTGATTTGCATACATATCTAAGCAAATAGGGGGGAGCAGAGGCTTTGCTCAGTTTGTTATATAGCAAACAGTTAGTTTTAACCAATCAATAGTGAGCAGGGCAGTTTAATGGAGATGTAGTATATCTTGTTCAAATCTGGCACCATTTCCCTCGGCACACATCACGCCAAGCACAATGTTTCTCTCCTCTGGCAACTTTTCTTTCACTTATACCCAGCTGCTCCCAAAGTCATCTGACCCTGGACCTAATATTTTAGCCTTAAATTAAAGGTATACTATGCAGGATTTTCCTCAAAAAAGAAATGTACCGACTCCTACAATCATCACTTTTAACCCACTAAAGTGTGTGGCGGTGTGTTTATCTGCAGAAACCCTCCCCTCTGCTCAGAGGTGGATCCTCCTTTAGGCACCCAGCAGGCTGATGCCAAAAAAAGTAGCCAAAAACTTTCTTTTTATACCTTTACACTCTTTTTTTGCATTGGCAGTGACTCAAGATATCTGTGCAACCTCCCAACTTGTTTTTACTTTGTTTCAGTCTGGTGAAAAATACATCTCCGTGCTACCTTGTTATAAAATCTGCAACAATAAAAAAAGGAAAACACAAGGTAAAAGAACAGCAGGGGATGCACATGATGAGCAGTTGTTGAAGGTATTTCTTTGAGCTGATGGTAAGGCACAGACAAAACTACCACCTACAGCATGAGCAAGAAGTAACAAAATCCTATAGCTTTAAGCTTTCCATCTTGTCTCTTTGTTTGATGGTGGATATGTCATCTTTTCTTTGCACCTTCCTTTTTTAAGCACAGAATGTAATAACCCTCAATTTGCCATCTGCCTCTTCCCCGGCAGCCATCGCTGCTCTCTTCGTGTACCCCCACCGGTGTGTACAGTAAATAAATGAACACTGCCAACCTGCAGTGAGTGTTCACAGTTTGTGTTTAAGCATTCCAGGCAATTCGGATGAATGTTGCTGCTTCCTAGTTAAAGACATACTCCTAGTTTATTTGTTATGGCGCATTTGTGACTAACTGTTTCCTAGAATCCGACCAGATCTACAAGGTCATAACATTTAAAGGTTCAGTGTGAAGGATTTAGAGGAATGTATTGGCAGAAATGGAATATGATTTTTTAGTGTATAATGACCTGAGAATAAGAAGGTCCTTGTTTATTATCATTAACATGTTGCATTCCATGTTTATACAGTAGCCCAGAACAGACAAACCAAACACTGGCACTATTCACGCTAACACGTCAGCCACCATAGTTACTTAGACTCCCTGCAACAAGCAGCATCACAAATACACAGACTCTTTAAATGTAAAACTGTTTTAATCTGTATTTTCTTTGGTTTAAATCACTGCGTCTGTTCAGATAACTGTGGTTAATTTAGCTCCTGGTAAAAAGCCTCCTGAATGTCTTGATCTTTGGTCAGTCCCTCCAGGATCTCGCAGCAAAAAAAACTTGAATTTGCGGCAAATTTTGTGAAACATTGTGATAAAAATTGCGGCATGTTTATGTGATTTCTTTGTGGGAAATTGTGGCTGATGACAAAAATTGCAAGTCAGGAGAAAAAAAATTGGTTGTTTTTTGCTTTATTCACTGTTTTTACGTGTGACCACGTGGCCTAATGGATAAGGCGTCTGACTTCGGATCAGAAGATTGAGGGTTCGAGTCCCTTCGTGGTTGAAAAACTCAAATGAGGAAACATGGATACATGATCGAGGGTAGCAGCATGGACTGGTGCATGGGGGGTAATTTTGGGGCGGCAGTAGCTCAGCCCATAGGGACTTGGCTTGGGAACCAAAGGGTCGCAGGTTCAAGTCCCCACCCGGACCAAAATATGGAGCGTGAACTGGTAGCTGGAGACGTGCCAGTTCACCTCCTGGGCACTGCCGAGTTGCCGAACCTGTAACGTGAAACTGCTTTATTCAGTGTTTTCATCAGTTTTAATAACCTGGTCCATTTGTTTTGGAGAGGAGGAGACCTCTGCTACCCCTAAAAACCTCCTGAAGAATGAACACTGAGGGAATTTAAACCAAGAGAACTTTTTAGCTGGTTATCTTAAGCACTATATTGTAGGCAACTGGACTTGCTTGAGTTTCTTGAAGGCGTCTTCAGCTTCTTCCTCTGTGATGCACGCAGGGTTTAAAGCCTGTGACCCCGCACCAGTCTGTTAGAACTGAGGAAGCCTCTTGGATCAGAGGTCAAACATCTTCAAGAAACTCAAGCAAATCCAGTTGCGTAGGATGTAACATTTAGGATTACCATGACCTGGATGACTGAGAATCTTCACCAACTCTTTTAGCTGGTTGCAATCTATAACCCTCACCACTAGATGGCATTAAACTCCCCTAATTCTTACACACTGTTCCTTTAATAACAGTCAGCACAGTCAGATGATGTGAGAATAAAAATACAGCCTGAGGTAGATAGATTATGTCACATGTACGCTGCGGGCTAAGAAGTAATCAAAGTGCATTTTATTGAAATACTTTAAATCCCTTTGACCCTGTGGGCCTTCCAGCCACACACAGACGTCAATAAATAGAAAGCTGCTGTGTATGTTCACCTTTTAATGATGAATACTTATCCTGAGAGGGGAGGTCCACTAATACAGTTCATTTGAGGTTACTGACACAGAGTCAACGATAGACCTTAACGTTTCCCGAGACATGCTTTTATATTCCTCAGTTATGATATTAGAGCATAAATGTACCATGGTGCTTTGCAGCTGCGTCGGTGGCCTGCTGAGACATTTATGGTGGTTTTCTTTATGTAGTTATTTTTGCAGTTCATAAAGTTTTGTCTCAACGAGGCAAAATTAAATTTAGGCAGACAGCAAGATGTCTGTCAAGACAAATTAGATCCTGAGTTCTTTCTGAAGCAATCACTTTTCCCCCTCTGTCTGACCTCTATTTGAAATGGAACCAGTATAAACAATTAATGTCCCTCACCAAATTCTCTTCCTGCCTGGGAAAACTTAACTGTGAGCTTTTGCTGACTGTGAAGGAGCAAATAGTGAGAAGACACACAGTGCTTAGTCAACTCCAGAGTAGATGTATGGTCGTCAGTCTTACAAGTCTTTCCGAGAGCAAATGTGTCAATTCCAAGGTATGCTTATTCATTATGAAGAGAGTGATGGCTTGACCATGCATATTTTATGCTTTTAAACCTTGCAAGTTTCATGAAGTTGTCCGAATGAGTAGCATTTAAAACTGAAGTGAAGTAATGTGCTTGAATAATTAATCTATAATGTCTTTGATAAGAATTACAACCAAGGTCATCACTTTTATTTAAGCCAGGAGGTTTATTTATAATCTTAATCACATATTGGAGCCTTATGGATGGATTTTATTTGGTACATATGGAGTGACAGAAAAAATAATCAAGTTGTCCCACTTGAGCTCTTAATGGTTCGGCTTTTTCAGAGGAGCAGACAACACTTCACAAGTTATGCAGTGGAAACGGTGAGAGCACAAGATGTTTGTCGGTTATTGCATAGGCTTGTAAAGCATGTGTCGGTATGTAAAAGTACACCCTGCTTTGCTATAAAGAGCTCATCCCCGATGCGAGTTCCTTCCTCCCTTTTCTGACATTACACCTCCTTTCTCATTGCTCTGCCCTGTGCTGTCCGAGTTGCCAACTAAATCTCAGCCTCATCTTGTCCGCCGTAACCTTGTTTATTCCCAACAGTGGCATTAGCAAAGCTGTAAAAGTATTTATGGGGGTACAAATGCGGGACAGCCAATCTAAGGTAAATCTATAAATCCTGGCTGTTGATTTCTCAGGGCCAGGAGGTGCAGGCCGGTGATCAGTAGAGGTAGAAAGTATTCCCCGGGTGACTCTATGTGACTAACGCGCAGAGGCCGAGCAGCATGCCAAACAGTGCTATGGCGACACTGTTGTGCTTGCAATATGGCCAAGCTGGCCTTCGCCTCTGCAGTGAGACACCGCCTGGCTATCCATCTACCATGAGCTGGTATCATTAGCTAAGACCCAACAGGGACCTGACTCAGCAATTGTGTGTGTGGACTATATCACATTTTGCATCCTGTCCTTGGCTTGTTTGTAGTTAAAGTCCAAGCTACAGCCTATAATTATATAAGAAAGTGTAAATAGCACAAACATATCCTCCGTGTAGAGGTGCTGTTACTCTGCAGGAACTGGGACTTACTATTACAGCTGCATCAAGCAGCTTTTGGCCACTAGGGGGCAGAAAAACATCAAAACAAGCTGACATACACAACCATTACATAAAGGTGGCTTGTGAAGTTTTAATGGCTGATGTGTTAGCAAACAGTTGCCTAATTACACATCGAGCAGACACAGCAACTTAGCGTGCTTTCACACCTGTAGTTCGACTCATTGGGTCACACCAGAGGAAATAAATGATGCATTGTTGGTTCCTGTTCACACTGACTTATTGCAAATGAACCAAGAGGGGTAAATATGAGCTTCTACAGATTTCCAGGTAACTCGTTGATTGGACAGTTTTGGCGTTTGTCATCCTGCATCGTCAGGATCAACGCCTCTAAAGTGTTTATATTAATGTTGTCTGAATCCACAAAAATCTCATAGAGAAATAAGTGCTTGTAAGTGTTATTAGTAGGCTTTTATGAGACCGCAAATCAATCACATGTTATGATTCATGACGAACACAAAGACAGGATGAAAAGAGAGCGTCTTGTACAGTAATGATTCAGGGCTAAATTCGGAGGGATCACTGTCACACACTTTTTAATGGAGGTCATGAACAGACAAAGTGCACAGAGTCAGATGCAATGATGGCACTTTTTACAGTCTTTTTAATCAGGGACAATACCCTTTCCGACATGCGTGTGTGTGTTACCATGGGTACATGTATGGATTAGCATAAACAGACTATGGGATATATGTGGCCTTTATCATCATCGCGGGACTAAAACTGCAATAAAAAACTCAAATGACAAAAAGAAAGTAGGCAGATGTTAAAATAATGTGTATTCCAACGCTCTCGCCACTGAGGAGCTGCTTGCTATGGTGGATAATGTGACAGTGCAAAAGGCTCTGTGTAGAGCCAGTGTTTGGTTTATCTATTCTGGGCTACCGTAGGAACGTGGCAGTGCAACATGGCGATCTCCATAACTAAGGACCCGCTCCCTATGTGGATATAAACATGTCATTCTAAGGAAAGGAACACATGAAGATTCTTGTTTTCTGGTGATTATACACTAATGAAAACACGCTTATTATATTTAACTTCTGTCAATATATCCCCCAAAATCCTGCACACTGGACCTTTAATTATCTGAAAAAGATCTTCATACTTGT
>JAPZEB010000013.1:26791498-26805655 GCA_029783705.1 Chaetodon striatus | reverse complement strand
AGTCTCAGAACATGGTCATGCGTCAGTTAAGCTGCTCCAAATCAGTTACAGTTGGTTCACAATGCAGCTGCCAAATAATAACTAGAAATAGCTGTCAGTCCTAAATATAGACTGCATAAAAGAAATGGGCGAAGCCACCGTGGCATCATTGATTGATTTGTAGATGGCCACTTTTAAACCTGGAACAAAGATAGTTTACCTAGCAGGCAAGGTAGCTGATGTTCGTGACATATTGTGAGACAAGAGATGTAGTTCACTGAGCAATTTTACTGCACAAGCCTCGGATTGCTTCGCACCTTTGCGGACAAATCCTCTTGTTATTGTGGGATTAAATGAATGACAGAGGAGGTAGGGCATCGATGGCTGTCCGTCTGGTCTCCAGAGTAGCTGCTACACACTTGAGCACCTGATTGTGCCACCAGGTATAATGACCTTGTGTCCGGCTTGTCTTGCAGCCAACCAGAATATGTTTCAGGTCTGCTAACCTTAACCCTTTGGCTTCCACTCAGAAGCCCTCAGACGGCACTATTACTCCCACTCATAGTCTCAAGTATGTGCATCAAGGGGTTTTAACATCTAGTCCTAAACTGAACTGAATCATGGCACAAATTAAATGGGATCAAGAAATTATTTCTTTCTGGCCATTGACAACTGTACGAACAGTATGTGTCCCGAAATCCTGTCCCATCGTGGACACTAGAGGGGAGGGGCTTCACCTCTCTATTAGCTTCACTTTTCAGATCCACAAGATAACCCCTTGGTCCCAAATTACCCCCATTCTTGCCTCTCACTTGGTTAAATTCAGAATTAATTACTGTACTTGGTCCTGTTGATACATACAAGGAACTGCATGACCTACCCCGTTACATATCTGATCTCCTTGTTCCTTCTACTTCTCCTGGACCACTCTGATCTTCAAATCTTGGCCCACTGCAAAACAAAAGGTGATCACGCCTTTGCTGCTGTAGCCTTAACTCTCTGAAATCATTGTCTCTAGTCTTCCAGATTTGCTGAATCTTTGGACTTTTTTAAGCAGCTTCTAGAAACCTGACTTTTTAGATTGTCATTCCTGTCTTATGTTTTGTTTTGTTGTAGTTTGGTCTGTGTGTCATTGCGCTGAGGTCTAATTTCATTTTTTCACTTGATTTATTCAATCATTTACATTTTTCATGTGTGTGTGAAGCACTTTGTAACTGTGTGTGCTCTATAAGTACAACTTTACTTACATATCTTGAAAATCTAAAGAATACCGGGCTGATGTGCAGAGACCTTCAAACGTACAATAATTCAATAATAACTCATTAACTAGCTAATTTTGAGCTACATTACGTTGCATTTTAAAAGGTCCTGACATTTCAACATGTACAGCATTGCTATATTCAAAGTTACAGCTGGAGGAGGATCCTTCAGTGTGGAAACAAGCGAGAGAGGCAAAACTCACCAGCACTGAATGTATTCTCCCTTGGTTTTTATTATGTTCTGTGCATTAAGCTGCTATTCTTTGGAAACTCTTGTTATTTTCTTTATCCTGGCTTTTGTTGATTCTTTTTCAAGTTTCCTGGGCTCTTCATCTTTGAGCCTTTTAACTAATGCCCTGTCCACAGAGGAACCTGTAGCTGTACACTGGAGTGTTGTTGTTTGTGTCAGAGGGCAGCGCCTCGCCTTCACAAAGAGGCCACGTCGGTTTCAGCTGACTGCAGTCGTGGCACTCGCCATGTGTGGCTGGGAGACTGGATACCTGCTTCACAGCATCTCGCTTTACTGAATCCATCCCTCTCTCTCCCTAAACCCTGCACGGGGACAGCCTCCCAAGGTCAGTCAACCCGCCACACACACATATACACTCCTCTATTCTCCCTCACTTCCCACCGCTGACAACCACTCCCGTGAAATCAGGAATTGGTATGGCCGTGAAGTCCTCGTTCACATGAGGTAAGACAAGGGTGAAATGCCAGCATGACATCCCAATTTGTTGTCATGGCAACCTGGAGACCTGATGACAAAGCTGGAAGCAAAAAGTACAAACACAAAAGCAGGAAAAACTAAATAATAAATCATCTGTTTTTACAAAATGTGGCATGAACGGACCATGTGGTGGAGAACCCAGGAAATTAAATTTTTAAAAAAGAGCAGCTGCTGACGGCTGCTGCCTGTTGGGGGAATCAAGTGGAAGGGAGACATGTTTCTGGACCACAAAATGTGAGGCAAGTACTTTGACATTTTCCCCAAACCAACATTTGATGACTTTTACCCCAAGCAGAGGACACTGCAGACATTTTGGGTGAGCTCCCCCCCCTCGTCGTCCTCTTCCCCCCTTACCCACTACCGAACCTCCCCCACCCTGCCTCAACATATTGCACCTGTTCAATTATTTAGCTGCTACTCTGTGGTTCGGTCCTGAGCTGCAGTGAAAGCTGTACCTGCCGATTAGAGCGGGGCTTGTCACCGGAGCTGGCCAGATATCTCCGTCTTGTCGTTGTCTGAGAGAGAGAGATGCCTTTGGCCACATTACGCAGGAGGAAATGTCATTACCTCATTGCAGGCTTGTCACCTCCAGCCTTTGGTCTCCCAGGGGCGGCGAGGATTTGTATGCGTGTGAAGGTGTGTGTGTGTAACTCAGTCACCCAACACAAATGCATGAGGCGTACGCGGTGGTGGGGAGATTCACTCTTGGGGGTTTTTGATGGTAAAACTATTTGCCTGAGTCTCAAAAGTTGCTTGTTGTTATGACAAATCCCCAAAATCTGAGCTCTTGTTGAGGCAGACAATCCCCTGAATCATTTAGATTTTGGGAAACTAAAGCTCTTCATTAAAACCATCATTATTATAATAACTGTAATATTCTGACTTGCATGAAATTCAGTGTTATATAAAAACTGATTGAAGTTGGGGCTTTTTTAAGACAGCCACTTTATCAGTTCTGCATGTAATATGTAATCAAACAAAATTTTATGTCAGCAGGCTAATAATTTAGGCATAGATCAGATTTTATTTTAATAGACAAGCTTCACATAATGTAATATGAGGAAACAGTTTTTCAAAGTACCTTGTCAGTCTTTTCAGTGAGTAAAAATGCTCAGACACACAAGAATATGTCATGAAAATCTGACGTATCCTAGTGTGTTTCTGTAGCAATTAAATGAAATTTCCACAGTGATTTGTATACAGCTATAATAAGTAGTGTCTTAATTGACATTTAACTTGTTGATATTAACTGCAGAGCGCAATGATCTGATGGGAAATCAGGCAGGAATCATGAGGAGCACATCCTTTCTACCACTGGGGGGCACTGTTGAAGCAAATACAAGCTTCCAACACTTAATCTGCCTTTACTGGCCAAGGAACGGTTTAACCAGAGCTCTGCCTTGGTCATTTTTTGGGGGGGGGGTGGTTGTATCTTCTTAAACTACTGTTTGTAGCAGGAACAGCTGGAGTAGTAAGGTCTCCATTTTCCCAGCCCTTCTGCGTTTGGCTGGGGCCTGGGGCTTAAGAAAAGGATTGGAGATGGAGAGTTAGAAAGTACCCTGTAAGCGTTGTCTATGTGTGTGTGTTTGTGTGTGTTTCATGGTCACTTGTGTGTGATTTAACCTAAGAATATTCCACAATCATCCCTCTCCCTGGATATCCCTCGTCCCACCAATACCACATTCGACAGTTTGTTTCTCGCTGGACTGTATTTACTGTGTGAATGTCTGTCCTCAATTTCAGGCATAGATATGCAAATCACACTGGAGTTATTAATCAGAGTGTCACAGGGATTATGCAAATGAATAAAGAGCGGCGAGAGACGGGGAGGAAAGAGAGGAGTCTGGATTTCAGCAAACTTGTGTTGGCATTCACCAGAGGGAAATGGTTTTGTTTGAGAGGGTTTGGATCGTGGTTGTGATCATCGTCCCCTTGTTCTGACCTGACTCAGACAGTCCTGGTGAAAAGGTCGTCTTTATGTCAGGAGATGTTCGGCGCAGACGGGGTCGAGGACTGTCAGAGTAACGATGAGCCTGTTGTTTCAGGGGGGGAAAGTCAGGCTACACGTTAATATTGATTTCCCCTTTGAACAGCTCAGCCAACATTTTTTGACGTGCAGCAGATGTCGATATGACAGCTTGCACCAACATTAGAAACCTGTGTAAACATAAACGCATGAATGGAAAAACAAACGGAAATATAAATGAAAACTTGATGTAAATAGTTTATTGTCATCAAAAGATTTTTACTATGCATTTTTACGGTGCCATATCATTTGAGGAAATACTTGCTCTTTCCACTGCCTGTGTCACTTTTTATAGTGTGACGTAGTGGTATGGTCGATTATTAAACAGCTCTTGAAACTTGTGAATTAATATCAGTGACATATCAGGTCCAAGGCACTATGCTTTCACAGGCTTTCAACACAGATGCAGGCGGTCTTATTAACACCTATTCATTCCCCAGATCTTGGCTGGGATGGAGTCCCTTAACAAAATCCTTGGTACTAATATTATGCTGTAACGTCTTCCTGTATTACTTTGAAGTGACTATGATCAGTGTTTTAGTCTTAATGAATCACATGACAACTTGGTTGTGAAAGGGGTTGCTCGTAGTAATGAAGCCACTGAGAATTATCACCTGACTGCGGTTTTCCTCAGCTCTACCTACACCTTCAATGTTTTGGTTTACTCTCACCAGCTGTTTTCAGTGAATAAGCGCTACAAACCCACTGTATGCTACCTGGCCCGGCACCAAACAGCAGACAGAGAACATTAAGCAGCTGAAGAGCCCAATATTTTCCTCAGGAGTTACTGGCGACCCCCAGAATTTTGACCTAATATTCCTTAAGTGACGGGAAAAACAACACCAAATGAATGCTTATGTTGCTCTCTGTTAGCCAGATGTGTACACATGCAAGGCTGCCCATAAGGATGGGGGAGGGGGCTAAGCTTTCTGGGGCCCAGCTGCTGTGGAGGGCAAATGGAGGCTAACGACAGTCATGTTCATCCTAAATGTAAGCATGGTTAAATACATTTTATTTTTAACCAAAATAATCATTGTTCACACAACATAAAAAATAAACACTGTTATCATTGTTGCTTTAGCAAATGTAGCCTGTTTCATAATGAAAGCAGGGTTGAGCCGAATACTCAGATGAAACAAGTACAAAAATCATACCAGTAAAATGTGTCATTATCTGTCTCATGATAAAGGAAAATCCTCAGTTTGGTAGCTGTGTTTAATCTGTTACTCTTTTGATGAGAAAAAATGATCTGAAGCTAAATTCTGACGCTGCTCTGTAAATACTTCTCTAATAGGTAATAAATATTGCAACTTTGGATCAATCAAAATAAATTTCAAAATTAAAAAAAGAGCCTCTGATTAGGCCCAACCCACTTTTGATTTAAACTCTACCATAAATAAATTCTGAGTATCAATACAGATCAAATTATCTGTTGGTTGAATGGTGTACTTGCTCATCCACAGAAAGCACCCCCAACCATTCCTGTGGGTGGGCCTTGCGATTCCAAGGATAGCGAAGGCATGACCCACCCTGGTCTTCCTCTGACTGGTGAGTACTCCTTTCTTTCGTTGGCTGGATTGGTTGGGGTAGGGGAAAGAATGTCAGGGTAAGCCAACCAGAGGCAGAGGAAGTCAGAGTAAGGCAGGTCACACCTTCACCATCCAAGGAAATGCAAATTTACGGGCTATATACAATTTTCTTCTAAGGCTAGCCGTGTGAACTTTAATCACTGGTGCTAGAAAAAGAGACAGCATTACACCAGTGCTAGCATCCCTGAACTGACTACCTATCAAATACAGGATTGATTTTAAGGGTCTTCTCTGCCCCTACTCCAACTCCCGACCTCTTCGATTCTCAGGGCAGTGTCTTTAAACTGCATCTATTATCAAGGCTGGTGGGTAAAGGAGATTGTGCCTTTGTGGTAGCTGCTCCAAAGCTCTGGAATAGCCTTCCACTCTCAATCAAATGCTCCCCCTCCACTGACACAATCTTAATACGTACATGTTTTCAATGGCCTTTGGTTGGTCGCAGTGCTTTTAATATTTTAGTATTTTATTATCTTTTTACATATGTTTTGTGTTTGGATTTTGTCCATGTTAAATCGCTATATATTTGTGGGTCACTCTTTTAATTTGTGTAGCATTTTGGTCAGTTGTGGTTGTTTTTAAATGTGCTATAATGTCCATATTTCTGACCAATGACTGAACCATTTAGAAACGGGGAATATCAAAAACTATTACGGAGCCAGCCATGATGATATAACAAGTAGCCATTAACACTAGGATCTCGACAGAAACATATCCATATCTGCTGGATGTGTGAATAGGCAACTGGTTGTTGAAGACTTTGCTATATGAACGTAAAAGGCACTAACGATGTCACAGTTGTGGTCACACCTTGTTGTAGCTGCCCTAAAGTGGCAAAATATCAGTTATTGTTGATGTTCTGGACGAGAAGGCTGCACTAGATACTAGATTTATGAAATTACACATCAGTTTTGCTGCAACAGGGAAGAATTTCTCGTTCTGTATGTTTTAAAATGTTTTTATTAAAATAATATGTTCAGAGGTAAACCAAGAAGTTGTTTTAACTATTTTTCTCAAAAGCAAAGAAAATAATTCTCTTGTGATAAATATGGCCCTGTGCTCCTAAATGCTATACTGTGTGTGTGTTTTCCACAAGTGCCACAGGATCCTTGCAGTTGAAGACCACCACCACTCCTTAAAGCCTGTTTCCACTTGTACCTAATCTACCTGTGGGACTTTACAGATTGGAAATAGATCACATGAGGAAAGCTCGGCTACCTGCAGTGATTCTTTCCCGCCCCGGTGGACGATTATTGGCAGGTTTTGGGGCCCTGCTGCGAAGGGTGAACGAATGCATTTCTGCAGATGACTGTGAGGCAAGGAAAGATTGAATTCTCACTCCCTTCCATCTGTGTGTGTGGTGGGGGAAACGGGTGAGTCTCCTAGAAATAGGCAGTGATAGATGAGGTACATGGAGGAAGACAGCTACCCCTGCTCTCCAGCCTGGCTGAATCAGGAAACTGTCTGCCAACTAAATGCCTCTCCCTCCCTCCCTCTCTCACGCTCTCATTATAATTTTCTCCCTTTCCTCTTGGCCTCCTCTTTTCCTCTGCTTACGAATCAATCGTTTTGTTAGTGCTTACCAGACAACAGATCTTTAGTCATTATGAGATTGTGCTTTATATCACTGCTTAATGAGCACTACACCCACTGCAAGCATTCCAGGCAGCTGCTAATGGTCAAAAAAAAAAAAAAGCTACACTTTCTTTCACTTGCTTTTTCTGTGTGTGCATGAGTATACATCTACGTTAATTAAAATGTTTACATACTGTAAAATATGCGACTTCATGTAATTGTTTTCTGTCAAAATAATTTGACCAGGTTCAAATGCTGACAGAAACAAGCACCAATAAGCACGGATTGAGCTTCTCTCGCAATTGGATAGGTGTCACATCACCTTAAGGAGCTGCTGACCCTAAAGGAATTTAATTAGTGTGAATTAGAGGAGAGTTTAAGTTTGCTGTGATGGTCTGAATGCTGTCGCAGAGGTTTCCTTTTGGAATTGTTCCTGCTCACACGTTAAAAAGCGGATTTTATGAAATACCTGCTGCTACTGAAAGCACTCCAGCAGATTTGCTCTCATAGAAAAATCTCCATCAGTCACCACTTATGGTCTCATGGGTGGGTGGCCAAGATACCGAGTCCACTGAGCCAGGCCAAAAGTCAGCTAATGACAGGTTACGGCCATCTTTGACCTCTGACCTTTAAAGAGGCTCCTTGTTGAAACCCACTTCTCCAAAGTAAATGTTGTTTTTTTTTTTTTTTTTCATCCTTTCAGCTGCGGCTCTGCTCGGGCCTCTTTTTGCAGCCTGTGGGTGCTTCTTTATTCATTGCTTGGATAAATGTACATGACCCCTTAAAATAACAGGAGCTGCCCCAGAGGGCACACTTGAGCGATGTGACATTCCAGCTAACCTGAGATGACTTTAAAGAACGGATAAGTGAAGGACAGTAGGAGGATGGAGGGAAAAGATGGAGGATGAGGAGGACGGCAGAATGGGCAAAATCAAATCAGCGTAAGCAGATAGGTTAAGCAGAAAAGGTTAGAGACAAAATATGAGACTAAAAAAATAACATGACGTAAAATCAAAACACAAAAAAAGAGAAAGAAATGCGTTTCCTTTTTGGAATTGTCCAATGAAGACCATCAGATTTTGACTTGACAACATATATTTTTAGTCTGGAAGAAGAGCTTGCTATCGTCTGTACGCACACGCTCAATAGTCCTCCGAAATAGGAAGATCTTTTCACAGTAATTGAGACATACACACTTGACTGCTCATCATTCTATAAAACACCTAAACGCAGTGTGTGAATTTGCATGCAGCTAAGGCAAGGTCTTCTGTCAAACACACAGGCGAGCACTCATCAAGGGTTCCGTATTTAATCAGTGGAAGTTAATGCTTTACAAACAGTCTCTGTAAAATGTTAAGCAGAGTTCCTAATTAGCCTATCGTGCAGTCATAATCACTTCAGAAATAAATTAAGCTGAAGGTATTTCGGCGGGCTAATGACCTGCATTGGTCCTCACAGCACAGCCTCTTCTACTAAGCTGTCATGTTCAAAGAGGAGCAATGAAAAGCACTTACTTTGTCCCTAACCTTTTGCTCTGTGGCTCTGTGGGTAAATATAATATACTTTATCTGTGTATGCACCAAAGAACTGAGCTCAACCACATGTGCTTATGTGCTGAGTGCTATTTTGATTTTTGATGCCTGAGAGTAATGCCTGCTATTTGCTTAGGAGAACTGGCAGATTCTTGTGCAGTAATGTTTCTTTGCATCTGAGCTTTTTGGTGGAATTTTGGTTTTTTGGTTGGCTTATTGTTTGGATTTTGATGTTGATAATTTCATTTTCCCTTCCAGTGTTTTCTGTAGCATTCAGACTGCAATTGTTACAGTATCAATGTATTCAATAACAACTAATAACTTTATAATAACCACAAAATTCATCCTTAATAAATATTTCCAAGTTCAGCATCGTCATCTCTTATTTTACTGCTGTTCTTTTCTTTTAGTCATTGATTAATTCTACCTTCCTGGACTAAATAAAAAATGAGAATTATTGCTACTATTGTGCTATTGCTGCCTGTATTGTCATTTTTACCTTATAGACCTTTTTTCCTACAGCAGACACGTTGACATCAACGAGGACATCGGTAACAACCACATTATACATGTACGTTTATCTGTTCCAGGGTCGTGAATGGTCCGTGCCAGCTCACTGACATGGTTTACAATGACATACAATGTATGAAAAAGTACTCAGACCTTTTACATAAGGAAAAATACTGAAATAAAGATACTTGAAAATGAAAAGGCCTCCATTCAGTTTCAGTACAGAAGTACGTGTGTATATATGTGTAGAAATAGGCCATAGGTAAAAGTAATCAGTAGGTCTAATTACAGCAGTCAAATAAATGTAGTGGAGCCAAGAGGTATAGTATTTCTTTCTATAAATGTGGAGTAGAAGTATAAAGTAGCAGAGAAAAACCACAATAAAGTAAGCAAGTAAGCTTAAATACAGCAGTTGAATGTAGACCTACTTTGTTACCCAGTCACTGTACAGCTAATATTAATGGTGCCATGATTTAATAGTATTAGGCTTTTTTTGCAAGTTTATTGAACAGAGTAAAAAAAACAAAGTAAGACATCATAGAGAGCAGAAATTTTCAAAAAGACAAGTGACAGACTGAAATTGAACATTAAAAAAAAGAAGCATTTAAAATCAAGCAATAGACAAATGGCCAAATGACAGGTTATAGTAATGTATGGTTGAAATACTGTTCTTGACATTCACAAGTTTAAGAGACTATATTAAATAAGAAAAAAAGTATTAAAAAAACGAACAAGAAATAAAATAAAAACAAAAAACTTAAGCAGGGGGATGATTTTGCAATTTTAGATCCGTGTATAAACTCCAGTAGGCTACTTCCGCCTGTGCTACTCCTGCGTAACTAAACGTCAGCCCCTCAACGCGATGACGTCATCGTAGCTGTAGTTACCATAGTTGAGTTGAGAAGAAACTGTTTTCCAGCGACATCTTTTTGTCACTGTAACGTCAAACTTGAACACGACAGTGATCAATTAACATGTAAGTAAGTATTTAATAAGCAGTTATGTTCGGGTTTTATTTTTGCCTTAAAGAAAGTTTCGCCCATTCTCCTCTTAATTGGTGCTCATTAATCCTCAATTAGCTTACTGCGACAAAATGGCGGCTTATCGTGTGTTTGCTTTTGCGGTTAGCCTAAACGTTTAGCCTTTAAACCATGTAAAGTGTCATTTGAGGAAAATACAAGTTGCAGTGCTTAAACCTTCATTACCGTGTATGTCTTATTTTAAGGAGTTTAGTGTGATGTCATGGAATTTACATAATATATTCAGCTAACTGTTTACATGGGTTAGCTAAGGTAATTGTGCCTTTACCTGAGGCTGTATGCAACTTAACTTTGCTGTTGTTGCTAATTGTTATTGTATATACATATACAAACACACACACACACACACACACACACACACACACACATATTTATATATGTGTTCATATCTATGGTTTCATGTTACAGCTAATTGTTTACACAGGTTAGCTAAAACATGAAACTTCACTTTGCTGCTGTTGCTCGTTGTTTACAGCATAGACATGAGGCCTGTACTACAAAGCCAGTTTAATTTACCCAGGATATCTTCTTGTTATCTGATTTGACTTACCCCAACATTAGCTGTCTGGATAACCAGTACTACAAAGCTGGTTATCAACCAGTTCAGTCAACTCTGGGTTTTCCCAACCAGCCAGGAGTGTGTTCATGTGAAAGGGACGAGGTTGTCAATTAGGAGCAACATCATCAGGACCATGAATGAAGTCAGTTGCTTCATATTATATGTGATGAAATGGAAGTGAAAGTGTCTGCAACTACGAGACAGTAAAATGTCAATGGTGTGGGGTGTAAACGACAATCTGTAATCTTATAACGGAAAATCTAGAAACACTGAAAACGCTATCCAAAATTTCACCGTTATCCAAGACTTACATTACGTGCAGCTATCACTGAGCTATGGGCCTGTGTGACATTACTACAGAGTATTTTTTGCTGTTTAGTTGGATGATGATAATAATAATACTCTGAATATGTCACATAAAACACCAGATGCTGCCAGGCTGTTTTTGCTACTGAAGCTACGTGTGGAAAAGTAGTTAATAACTAATAAGGTCTATTGACCGAAATGTGGCATAACGTGAGCCAATAAAATGTGTTGATTATTTTACTGATAAAATAGCTGTTTTATCCTTGTATCCTTTTTTGAGCTGTAGTCATGGAGTCAGAGTGTAAAAGTAGCAGCACTGTCAGCGATTACTGCAGATTAAAATAAACTTGCATAAGTTAAAATCCTGCTAACATCATGTGTTTAGTGTTGTAAACGATCACTGCGTTTGTTAGAAACTCTGTTTTAAAACCAGTGGAAACAGAGTCCAGAAACAGTTAAATGATTATACTGAACTGTAACAGCATATAGGCTCCTCTTTTTACTTGAGACTCTGGACTTTCATTCATGGATACTTTTTTCTTCAGTAATCTGATTGGTCAGAGGTCGGGACGTTGACAGGAAGTTACCTCGCTAACTTCAAATCCTGCTTCGTAGTACAGACCCATGTATATGTTTACATATGCGTTTACATATATTTTTACATATATATTTTTTTACATATATGTGTTGATGTCTGTGGTTTACAGTGGTTCTCTCCTGTGAAGAAAGGTTTTCACAGGGAAAGCATTATCAGCTGAGAGAGGCAGCTAAAGGAAGCGCTTTAAAGATGGTTTCAAAACACCAGCTGGCTACCAGGTGAGACATTTCTGTCACACTTCTAAGACTTTTTTTTAAATCTCCATTGATTTTTTTCTTTTAATCTTTTGTTTAACTTGGCAGTAAGAATATTTAATGTATTATACATTATACTATATTAAGTAATACTTACATAAAGCTTACATGATTTTGTAATTTAGTTTCATTGTTATGTGACTTTGAGCTCTGTTAAGTTGATACAGTATGTAAAATATTCAGTACATCTTCAGTTTCATCCATTTACATTACAGCAAGGTGTGAGAGAGCAATCTATTTGCACATGAGTGAGAGAAAGTGTGACAACTGTCATAAGATGAAGTCTGCCAACAGCAGGATGTATCAGGTATGATACAGTTTTGCAAGAATAGTAGAATACCATATTAAAAAATAGCCTTATGCCCATATATTAAAGTGTCAATTAATTTTGGAGCTGCAAATCACAATTTTATAACTAGTAAGAAAAGAAAAAAATAGTGACAAATGTCCAAAGGCCAATGCGACAACTTCAGATGTCCATTTTTTCGGACAGACTTCCTTAAAATAAGAAGCTAGATGCAGAGGTGATCGGCATTTAGCATTCAGAATGAATAATTGTAATTTTGAGTAATGAAAACAGGGTTAACATATTATGGTCTGTTTGCTTGAGTGGTCTGTCTGTTGATTTGACCCCTATACCAAAAAATAACAGTCCACAGGTTTACACAGAAGAGGTGACAGTCCATGTGACACATGTTTATAGGTCTTGCTTCATTCGTGATGAGACACTCTAAGCAGAATGACTAGTTGCAATCAGTGCATCCTTCTCCAGTGCAAATATACTAAAAGTGTGTTCACACTATGAGTGGCTTCTGCACCAAAATCACTCACAGAAATCAATTTGTTACACAACCTATTCAGTCATTCTACACTTGCGTCCCCAGCTTTTCACAAAGGACTGGGGGGAGTGAAAGCCATTTATGCTGAAATGACGAATGTTAGCCGTCATGATGTCCAGAAAGATTTCAGAGGGAACATCAGAGACGCATCCAAAGCTTTGGCCAGAGTGTAATGAATTTGACGGATGCACTTCCTGGAAAGCTTCCTCCCACCTTTCCTTGTTGTTTGAACATACATAATGCAAACACACACACACACACGCACAGTGGAGAAAGCTTTGATTACTGTTACTGGCATCAACTGTAGAGTGTTTTGGCCCAGGAGAAAAGAGCACTTCCACAGCCCTTACAAGTGAACAAGTGAAAGGATGCCGCTTTGCATTTCTATAAAAGGGTGTGATATAGCCCAGTCATTTGAATTTGGTTGATGGTGGGCTCTGTCTACACTATAATGATGTGGGTGGAATCTGCTCACATGTTTATCACTCATACTTTTGGAGCAGACAGTGGGACATCCCAGACTCAGTATCAAGGAAAAGATGAATTGTATACTTCAGTTATTTAAACACACAAGCGTTTTTCAACCCGCTCCATGCTTTCTGACTCACAGTTTAGATTAAAAAGAGCAGCCTTTTCCTTTATTTGTTTTAAACTAATTAATTTATTCCTTTCAGTAAATTTCACCCTGAATGGAGTGTTTTCTAGTCTTTAAAATTGCCCAAGTGGCATCATTTAATTAATCTCAGTTTAGGATACATTTTCAACTGAAAGCTTATGTTACAAATGGAGAGCATGGCGTTTGAAAGACGTGCTTGTTTATCAGGCAGGGAGGGTGTTACAAAAGATGCTATTGAGTTGCATTATGGGACCCAGAGTTCTTGGAGCTTTCTGCATTTCACCAATTTTTAAAAAGTTTCTCTCATATTTGCTGTATGGCTGTACTGTATGGTAGTAGTGCTAATAGAGATTAAGAACTTCTTCATGGCCATATACATGTGTTTTACATCATCTGAAAGCCTTGTATGTCACAAACCTTTTTTACACAGAGCTCATGCTATAGGGTTACCACAAAGTCCCTTCATTATGCCGCCTTTGCTTTTTTTATACAAAACGGGCATAATGCCGTCCCAGTGTGTGATTTTTGACGGTGTTCCGGAAACAAAAACGGGTGATGGGTAGTGGTGTGCCATATCATCTTGTCACGATAACACCGGTATAGCATTTTATATGATATGAAAAGTTCATATAGTGATACTTACGATATTTCGACTTGTTGACATACTGACGTCATACTGTTACCCACGGCAACAACAAATATGGCTGAAAAAGAAATAATTATAGACTCCGTGGTGGTTCCAAAAAGAGGA
>JAPZEB010000013.1:26739840-26766372 GCA_029783705.1 Chaetodon striatus | reverse complement strand
AAATTAAAGTAAATAAAAGCTTTGTTTCCACTGAGTGAAATGGTTTCAGCTTACAAAAACAGACAGGAGGTCTGCGTGGCTGCGACATGTAGTTCCATTTCTGGGGAGGTGCAGCTCAGTTTACGGCTCTGAAAAGTGTTGCTGGAGAACTTGTGAGTGAATGAGTAGGGCAGAGCTGTACGGAGAGTGTGAGAGAGGAGAGATGCACACTAGTATGTATGCTTTATGTAACACAGCTTGACCCTATATCGATAGCCCTACAGTCCTATGACATCCCATTTTAAAATGGCCAACTTTACAGCACACATAAACATGATTACAGTCTGGTATAAAAAATGGTTTGTGTCTCTATAGCTAACTTCAACATTCATGACAATTATGGAGGGGTAGATTTTTATATAACTCAACTGTTTGCATTTTATTAAGGCTTAAAGTTAAGCATATTTAAGTGTGGGGCTGCTTGAGTGATGGGCAGTGTGCTAGGCATTGTCACAGTCTATGAGTCAGATCCACGCCTTGCACTTCTATAGCTACTTCTTAACATCTCCTCCAAATATGGTCACTTCTGGCTCTAAAAAAACTAAGATGGCGACAGCTGAAATGCTAAACTTGAGGCTTCAAAATGAGTTTACAGTCTGTGGTTATGATACATTGAATAATAATTGAAAAATTCTTGTCAATGTTAAATTTAATTAAAAGTTTTAATGTGGAATTAGCAAACTTGTCTGCATTGTTAAAGCTATAAAACTGCCTACAGAATCCTAAACCACTGTATATATATTTTTCATTTAAGAACTATTCCAACCTTTTTGTTCATTTCTCTCAACCAGTAGATTATAAGATTTATGTCATTCCTCTGCCCACATATTGGCCAAACACCTGAAACATTGCTGCAGCCCTCCTAAATATTTAACTATATAAAAACTGAATGTACTGTATCAGTATTTGAAATTGAATTTATGGATATAACTACCAGGCCACATGTATTCTTGTCATCTATTTCAGGTGTCTAACAGCCTGAAGGGGGAGGAAAAAGGCTTTTGTCATGCACATACGTGTTTCCTCAAAGACAACGCTGTCATTCTAAAGGAGGAAGTTATAGCAGTATTACTCATTTTCATGTTCATTAGATCTCCCTAACCTTACAAACCTAACCAGGTATTACTTCCTAACTGCTCTCCTAGGTGTTTTTAATTAGTGAGGAATCCTCGTTATGTGAGGCAGATGGCACAATCCTCTGTCTTTTGTTAAAGTCACACTAATTAGGATTCTCCGAGAAGATGCGTCCAACCAGAATCCTTAATAAGGGAGCCTGTTAAGCCAAGTAATAAGAAACCTGATGTCTCCACGACAGTGCTCACCTTGAAACTTGATAATAGAAACCAGTCAATTTTTCAGCACAGACCTTTTGTCCGTGCTTCCTATTTGTGTGCTGGTGTTTCTGTGTGTTGGAGGTAAATGTGTTAATGTGGTTAAAAGAGATTTTCCACTGTGGTTCACTTTAAGATGTCCGCTTTTTAGCTGCTGATTACATGTCATTGCTAAATGATGCATGGAAATGTTGCCGGTGGAAATGTGGGTGAAAAACCTGTTAATGATCAGTGATTACATACATATTAACTGTCAAATTAAACAACAGTTGAGTCAGAGAGGGAAAGCAACGCACAAGAGAATGTCTGCTGGCTTTTGTGAGAATGGAAATTGCTTGCACATCAAACCTCCCACATGTCAGTCCTCTCTGGGCCTTCCAGGACTTTGAAAGCAGGACTTTGAGGAAGATTTGTAGACACTCTCATCTGAGTCCAGATACCCCCTTCTAAACAAGCACAGATGGCAAATTAAGGCAAATATGGCCCAAAATGAATCTAAGTTAATTTTGGCTTCCTCCACTGAATAGGGTCTGACAGAAAATAATGCTGGCTTGGGGTTTTGACATTCTGAAACATTATCATTCACACTCCATCACCAGGAAATAATGTTACCTGGTTTTAATTGCCATAACCATCAGTACTATACTGTACAGTGTGTTAAAATAAGACAGGTGCTGCTTGCTGCATGGCTGATGAAGGTCAAACAGATGCAATTTACGATACTACAGGAGCATTTAGTGAATATTTAATTAATCTTAAACATTACATCTATCCAAAACATTCTGTGTTTTTTACTGAAAGCAGTCGTGTTGGCTGCAGTTTCCCTGCTAATTATTAAAATTCTGTTTTTCTGCTATGGACAGTGGTCCATGATGCTCCCCAGCAGCATTCTCAGCCATCATAATCGGACATTTTTCAGTGAGACATTGAAGACACAAAAATAATGCTAGACCAGTGACTATGTGTAAGTGCAGGATGTGTACCTTTATTCTCCAGCTTAAATGTTGGTGTCGACACCAACAATGTTTGTACAAGCGTTTGCATTTACACTAACAAGAGGAGGACTCGAACATGTAAACGGCGAACATGCTAAAACATGAATGTGCTAACATTTAAAATAACCATATGGAGGTTTCTTGTGGATACAGTTATGCTCACTTGGGTCCCATTTGTCCTAAAAAGTGAATACATTTCCCTCCTCATCAGAAATAGAGATCCTCTTTTATAATATTCTTGCTATTACATTGTTTATATCCTCCTGAGACCCTGCATCCTCATACAAGGACATCACATTTTGGGTTTGCTGCACCTTATACTCCCTTCTTCTTAACTCAGACCTGTTGTCCTCGTTCGTGAACACTTTTTTGTGCCATGTAGTGGTAGTAAGAGCACAATACACTAATCCATGTAAAACAAGATGGCAGCCATCAATGCCAAGTTAATCTGCAGTTGATCCTGGCACAAAGTGGACAATGTCCAAAACCTGATCAAAATCTGTGGTTGAAACTTGTTTATTTATGATAAATAATGTTTGTAGTTTGATGTCTAATTCAAATTTGACCAATTTTAGCAACAGTAACAAGCTAAGTTAATTAGGAAGTAATTGTTTGAGGACATTGGGACTTCACTATTGCAGCATTTCACACACAGGCCAATCAGGTGTGACGGACTGTTCCTACAGACAAAAACGACACCCCAAACTTGGACTATGGAGCAAGGAAAATTCATACAGTTACAAAATGAATTTTCAACAATTTTCAAGCATTTAAGTTAAGTTTTATACTTTATTACACAGTTGTAGCTTTTAAAGATAAACCCAGTGTCCCCATATGAGGACATCATTTAGTTCAAAAACTACTTCCTGTTCAAAGACAGTACTCAGTTTTTTTATACTTATCTGGTCCTACCGATCTCAAATAGCTAGGAGAAATTAAAAATGCATACCAAACAGAAGCTTGGGTCTCAGGGGGATATTCATGTTAACGCTGGTAAGAAGTCGTCTTTCTCTTATTTACTGGTGCATTGCTGCATTTCTTGGTGAGTCAGCACCACCAACTGTCGATAAGTTCTACAACGGTAAATCTGGGAATGTTATACAGCTTGAATGCGCTACACATTTGCATTACTGCCTCCGCATTTGGTATGAATCTGCATTGCATCACTTGCATGCTTATACATGAACATAAGTCTGCTTGTAGACACACAAGAAGAGCATGAGATGCAAGACAAACTAGGAAGATTGCAGCTTTTTGATTCTGTTGTTTATGATTCTCTTCTCGGGCCCACTGCTGAAATGTGATCTCCAAAAGTAAGGAAATGATAAACTGTCATAATTGCAAACACAAAAGTATAGAATTCAGCCATCCTGATACTTATTGGTTGCTTACCTTGGAAAAGGACAATATATATAAATCACTAGACTTTCCTAGTGTGCAATCAATAATGGTTCAATAACTCCTCATCTCCCCTGTGTACTAATGGCCAGAGCTGGCTTTACAGAAACAAACAAGACTATGCTGAGAGAGACACCTCTATAGTCTGAGCTTCCTTCTTCAATTACGTGGTATTACCTGAACAACAAAGAGTTACCAGTACAAAGCTGATTCATTTTCCATTTGGTCAGGTTAGAGTGCTTTGTGTTCTGCATCTCTTTTATTCAGCATCAGTCACTTTTTTAAAAGAACTAATATGGACATCATAATTAGAGAGAATAATGCACCACTTAATTCAATTTGCTTTTTAAGATGGAATTAATAATAGGAAGGGTGAATGGAATTTTCTACCTGAATCATTTTCATAAATCTTAATAATGAAGTTCACTCCCTTGTTGGCTCTAAATGTCATACCTTGAACTCAGAAACATGGTGCCTTTCTCTCAAACCAATTAATCTTTAGGATGAACTCTTTCCCTTTTCCAAGAACAAGCTCTCTATTATAGTCAGTCGTCTTTCTGACAGTTTCCTTGCCTTGTCTATGATATCATCTCAATCTTACAAGATGATGTATAGTGCGTCTGCCTGTATTTTATACAGTCTTCTCCAGAGAATCGAATTAACAAAGAATGAAGCAAATCATAAAGCTGCTTTCTATTTATAGCTTGAATTTCAGCTGCTCAGAAAATAAAAGCTGTTGCATTAATAAAAAACACCTGAAAAGCATTATCCAACACACACTAAAAACATTGCTATCACCACCAAGGACCACTTTGGATATAAGTGTTTTTGTAATGCTTTAAAGTGCTATCCTCTGGGATTTTGTATGTCATGATACTCCTGTGAGTAACTGTGCTTTAATAATATTCCGAATTAAAATCTAATCAAATCAGAAATCAAAATACTGACTGAAATATAATCCAAGCTATTTCATGTTTTTTATACTCTTAAAAACAAAGTCATAATCATTTTTTTTAAAATTACAAACACAACAATTAATACTAGAAACCATTTTGTGATGGCTCTTTAAGACTGACGGGAGCGCCCGTGATGCCATTCGCATATCTACTTTTAAATGCCGGTTGAATTGCAGCCAAATAAGATAGAGCACTTTTTGCATGTAAAACCGGGGGAGTTACACTAACATATCATGTATTCATTGTATCCGAGAGCGCTGTTTCCTTGCACTTATGGGCTTGTAGAAATCCAGTATAAAGCGCACACAGCAAAAACATCATAATCCAGAGCGCGAATATTCACAGCACTTCCTAAGTTGGAATAAGCATCATCATGTTGCGAGCATGAACTGACCTTCTTGCATGTATTTAGAAAAATATGTGTTAAAAAACAAAAACAATTTTCTTTTTTTGTAGTTTATTGCACTTTTTAGCAATTTATTTCATTAGTATCGACATACATAATATAAAACATTTAGAATATGAGGGTTGTATTGATGGACAGAATATTAAACTACTCCAAAAATGGTACTACAGCATATAAATATGTAAAGGTATGCTCTGGTGGACTAAATTGGGGGTGGGTTAAATTAATGTGGGCCATGGGTGTAAAATGGGGAGGAGCCAGTAGCCTCTTCCCTACATCTTACCCTCCTACTTCCGGCCTCCTTGCTCGGACCACACCCATCTTCTATGTTGACCTTTACTTTGATCTCAATTAAACAAACTTTGTCCACAGACAAACACCTGACAAAGTACTCAAAACCCCTTCTGTGGTATTGCCCGCCACAGTTTGTGTTTCCAGGACCATATTTTACCATAATGACACATACACACAAACACAAACAGACTCAGATGGTGAAAACAATACCAGCTGTGGTGACGCAGCTGGTAAAATATGGATTTGTCTTTATCACGCTGACGCCACATGCTTTGTCACTAACGCAATGCATAGTGAAAATATGCTATTGGAAGCTGGTCACAGTTTACAATCTCACTTTCAGTGTCAACAACGATGGCAGGGTGGCACTGACAATGTGTGTGACACTGTGAAAATAAATCCAGTTAGAATAAATGACAGGAACCCTCAACAGATCTGTATGATGGTGCTAATGTGTAAGATAAAACACTAATTAATGTAAATGCTGTCATTGTGATTAATGTAACTGGCAAGTCTATCTCATATTATAATGCGGCAGACATATTTATAGACCCCAAAAATGTGGATATAAACATGGTGAAAGAATGAGACAGCAGCAGGTCAGCTGTATGACGTGGCTTTGCGGCCTGTGTGCCTGTAGCCCACCGGGTGCAGAGGGAATAAAGACCAGCCTGTTCAGGAAGCATGCAGGACGGCTGTCTGGGCAGCAGCATGGCAAGGATGCTGCTGACTGAGGGGATCAGAGCGTTTGTTTCACACACCATATGCACCAAACTATTTATTTTCAGTGATCTTGTGAACAGGGATTGAGCCAGCCTGAATTCACCTTAAAAACAGGGAGATAGGAAGTGCAGTCACAAGATGTTGTGGGATGGCATATGGAGAATTTCATAATGTGGATTTCAGGATATTAAATCCCACTCACCAGCTCTATTTCAAGACCATCCTCGCTTATTGGGAGAATGGTTAATACTGAACAGACACGGCTTGGATGGAAAATGTTGCGGCAGGACATATGGAGTATCATGTAGATTTCAGCAGTGTGGATCCCACTCACCAGCTATTTTAAAATCATCTTCTGTCAATAGGTGATATCCCATGTTTTCTATGTTGCTTGTCACACCAAACCAAAATGAAAATTACCAGCAGATGATTTTGCACCAAAACATATCGAAATCTCTTTTCAGCCAGTTGGTTGTACAGTAACAAAACCTTACAACAGATGTAATGTAGATAAAATGCAAATTTTTGGTATTTTAATATTGAAAAAGTGCGTATTTAGTAAGCTCTGTCCAGCATCTGTGACAGAGTGAAAATTGCAGTATGATGAAAATAAGGAGTTTATAATCAACATACACCTTATTGTGCTGCAGTGTTTAAGCACACAGTCACTGTAAAGAGTTCTTGACATGAACTTATCAACACCTCCTTGTGATTACACTTCTTTGACTGCCTTCGTCTTGATGTGCCCTCCTTCACAAACACGTTTCACTTGCAAAAGCGAAGGGTACTCAATTACTTGACCCGTAGAATTTTTGAAGCACCACAAAAGCAGAGGTGAGTGGTTAGTTCAATTTCTTGTTAGTCTTGTCTTGCAACAGTGCGGTGCGAGCCTTGAATTCAAATCCCCGCAGATAATGAGAGCATTAAGGAGACAAGTGTGAGGAGGTCTCACCTTGAAGTACCACTTGCATTTCCTCATGAGCCAATTTATTTTGAGGTAATTAAGTCACAGGTTGGAATAAGTTGGTGGCGTTTACAGTCATATGGTAAGGGGGGGAAAACGGCAAGATGCAGCTCGAGCCCTCTCTGAACCATTTTGTGTGTGTGCTTTTTTTTTGTCTTGAGAACAAATTAAGTGGAATAACAGGCCCATGCAAAGAGAGCCCGTCTTGCCCTTAGTTCAGCCACAATAAATAGCCTGAGCCCCCACCACATTCGTCATATTGATTTTTCTTTAATGATATGCACAAGAAAGTAATTTCCTTGTCTCTGCATTGTCAGCGGTGACTAATCAGATTTTCCCGAGACAACCAATTCCATACCTCAAGGAAATGCTTGGCTACAGATACTGGTCATCCAAGTGACACAGACATCACCTAACAGCTTGTACAGGTGCAATCTCTCTCTGCATGCAGGGCTGGAATACTAAGTGTGTACTACCTACACTGTGCCCTTGGTTTTTTAAAGCAACATGTGCACCCTAGGCAAGGCATTATAAACACAGATATGATATGACTGAAGTACTTATCAGAACACATAATCCTGCTTTCTTTAGAAAAGTAAATATTTCTTACTCCACAAAGGTAGTGTGTCTATATATTTTCTTCACTAAAGGACTCAGAAAGGAGGACTAACTCCACAAAGCAACAAGGCTGTGTATGTTTCCCTACGTTAAGTACCAAACAGACACAGCAGCTTGCAAAGAAAACTGTCCTCAGTTCATTACTACACATTTCCTTTTACAATGATCTATCAGCAGGGAGGCTGGAGTCAGTTTATGGCATGGTTTTCATTGACCAATAAACAGTGTAAAAGGCAAAACCTCCAATAGTTTATGCATTGTTTGTGGGATTTTCATATGCTTGTCTTCAATATTTAACCTTGGCCAAGTGAAATTTGAATATCTAATCAATCATGCCATATTAAAGTTGAATGCTAATCGCCATCGGCTCATTACTATTTCACGAGGCGGCTCCATTTATGAAATGTCACTCAAAATAGTGTACCCACAAGCCAATCGATGTCAGCCGTCTTTCCGTCTGAATGTTTCATTTGCTGTAAATACATAAACAGAGAGATATGGATTGAGGGCAGGCAGTTGGACGCCCACATGTGGTTTCTGTGCCGGGTGGGGGCACGCTGAAAAGGCATTGATCAGCGGTGGGGCTCAGTATACAGTTTCCTGGAGGCCTAGTCTAAAGCTGCGACTAAAGCCTACTGTCACCGAGACGTTTGGAGTCAACTCATGACCTTTGAGGTTGGTCTGAGACCATGCTATTGATAGAAAAGCAGATACGGTTACTTCACCACTGGAAGTTGTCATTTTTCAATAACTGATATTAGACTGTGTTCAACATTGTGCAGACAGAGAGGGGTGCCACAGCATACCTCGAACACAGTATTTATAAAGCAGCTTGTGTATTACATGTATTGATGTGTTGTGTGCTTGTGGAAATATTTCAACTACACTTCTTATATTTTAATACTTTTCTGGCTTTGTAACAAAAAACAAATGCGAACAAATGCACTTTTGTTTAGTAGCTGTCCTCGCACATTTTAAATGTCTAAATCTAGTTTTACAGTAGTGAGGGCTAGAGTTTGAAACTCCGCTTTGATCACCCTTTTAGCCTCTTATTTGATGTGCTCTACATCCATTGTCACAAAAATGACTCACCATTTAACCTGCTCTCTGAAACAGCAGAGAGGCGATAAATAAGCCAGAATGGGTGATGTGGATATGCTATTATGCAAACAGAATTATAATGAATCATCCGCCGTACACTGAAAAACATTCTCTGTGTGCAAACAGTAAAACCCTCGGTTTGCTTTTTTTGTCGGCAGACATACATAGAAATGAAAAAGCAAAGACATAGAATGAGGGCAGACACATTCATGAAGTGTGAAGTGGCTTTGAGGCTGCGGTATAATGTTGCAATGCAGGCTCTATCAGAGCAGAATAACATGGATAGAGACATGTTCATGGACATTCTCTATTTATTCTTTGTATTTGTGAAATATGAATCGGGATACAGTCTATATTCACCACTATATATGAACAACAGGAACTGGAAAGTAATTATCATAGAAAGTACGTGCTTTACTTTTAGCTGTAGCCATGGAGTGACTACAGTGTGTGTATTGACCCTTACTTGTCCTCTAGTTCAACTAGTACAACTTGTTGATGAAGATGACATTATTTATTACTGATGCCAACTACATGAAGATATAATTCAGCATCAAATGAGACAGTATGTACATGACTTTGCTCAGCTTACGTGAACTCACTTTTAAGACACATTTTAGCTCTTGTTGTTAGCTGTGAGGATCTTAAACAAACACAGGAAGAACACAAGAATAACTTTACATAATCCCAATGATAAATGAATTCAAATACGAAACACCTTTTACAGAGCTAATTCTTTGCTTCATGACACATCCAAAAACATTCTTTGATGTCAGTTTTTCTAATAAGCTTGCCTCTCTGAGTCTATGAGTAGTAAACTGCAAACAGCTGTATCTGCCGTTTCACAAACCTGTCGCTACACTCAAAGATGCTATTATGTTTATTGAGAAAAAAGTAATAAATCATCAGATACTACAGCTCTAAGCATGTTGCTTCACTTCAAAGACTTAAAAAATTGCAAATGAGAAATTAATTTAGGCTAAAATATTCATAGTTTCTCTGAAACACCCATTAACCAAAAGACAAGCAAAGGAAATATTAGATACTTTTTGTTTCCTTTGATTCATATTAACCAATATTCTCTCTGATAGAAAAGACTAGTGGCATGTTGTGTTTCATATAACTGAGACTTCTGTGTGTCAGTGCGATCACACTTCAGCCCATGCTTGATGTCTCTGCAGAGCAGTGAATGGGAGGAGGTAGCACAGTGTGTTTACCAAACAGCCTGTATCATATGCGTCTCTAAACTTACCACCCACTTCTGCACGCTAGCTAGCACTGCTCCTTCTCTTTGTAGCCCTGGCTTTGGTGAATTTTCCTGAAATACACATATTCACCACTGCCAAGGGCATAAACAATTATCAATCAGCTCTAATCCACTGTTCCGCATAAATAAGAGTTTCTCATGCCGTTTGCTGAGCTGTGCTGTCACTTTTTTATGACTTATAAAATTTGACTTGGCAGACAGAGCCCAACATGATGCATGACAAGTAACTAACACCGGGGTCTCAAATCCATTGCAACGCTTACGCAAATAGAGAGTCAGTTTGCTGCAGTAATTGTGGTCCACAGCAGTGTTTGTGTATATAACAAGTGTGGCCCCTAAAATATTATTCTTGTCAGAGTGAGAGTGCCCTGAAACAGCATCAGACTAAACCCGTCTACTGAAACTCTAATGAAATAACTTTAGGGATAGCATTTTATTAAGGCTAGGTGACCCACCCGCCACCTTATTCAGTGGCAGGAAGACTTTTGGGTACACTAGACGTTTTGGATAGAAGATTGATTCATTGAAAACAAAAAGCTGTAGCTGTAGGTTAAGAATAACCGTCCCTACATGGACTGGTTGATATCTATGCTGGTGTAGTCCTGCGATGTCAGACTGTTCATTTGTTCACTCCTCCACATGAGATTTTCTGCAGGGTGCTGACTAATTGCAGTGTTGCTGACACTCATCATGCTTTTGTAATGTCTATCACACACCAGTAGTAAACCAGCTATTGTTAGCAGGGCTCTACCCAACTCACAGTTATGCCAGTCGAATCAGATTTGTCTGTTCTATGCAAATATTTGAGTATTTGTCCCTTTTTTAATATAGAATTTCAAAGTTTGACCAGGTTTCAGCTTGATGTTTAGTGTAACAGTGACATTCACGTAATGTCGTAGCCAAGCTAACTGCGCTAACAACGGATGTGAAATGTGCAACATTTTTTGCTGACACTAGATAGCGAACAAAAGCTGAATCGTATCAAGCTGCAGAGAGTCGTAAATTCACCATTTCTAAGCAGAAGGCAGAAGATAATGTTATCTTGGAGCCTGATGAGGCAAAGCCTCTCCTTTGGGCAGCTGCCTCCATGTACGCAGCTGCTTGTACTGAAGGGCAGCATGGCAGTGAGGAGCACTCGCCCTGCAGCTAAATCTGGGGACCGATACGTCCCCAGAATACCCTGTACACTGCAAAAAGAAAATGGCTGCTTGATATGAAGGACTCTCTGTCAACTGAGGGGTCTCTGACTAATGATTTTAAATCTCTGACGTTTAGGGAGCAGCCCTATTGTTAGGGTGACCGCTTTCTGTCTAGTCATCCACTTTTAACATCCCCATTGTGGCTGTGAATAATGAGAGAAACGTAAGTGAATTATCCAACAAAAAACTTTGCGTTTTGGATACTTACCTACTTCTTGATCCACTAATCATTGTTTTCTTGCAGCTGCACTCAAGAGTAAGTCAGTTATTTTGGGCAACAACCAAAGTTGGACTTTAAGACTCACCGCAAGGGATCGTTGAGGACACAGATGTACCGTATTCGGATATATTCGCTCCGTAGATAAAGACATTATGTACAGTGTGTGCCATTTTGGATATGCCACAAAAGGGAGCAGAAGCACACAATTGTAGACACAGTGTATAATTGCCTCCCTGTACCCTCCTTCAGGCATTTTTCCAGTCAGAAACTATGAAACACCCAAAGGCAACTGCTTGTGTGCATAACTCTGAGACACTACAAGTAAAAATTATTAGACTGTGAAGGCCTGTGTGAGCATTGTGCACTGGAGGGCATTTGTTTAGCATGCATATTGTTTGGTTTGTTTTTACCGTATGGGCTCATCAATAATGCAGGGCGACTTAACCAGCAATTACAATGATGAAGACATCAAAATGCAAAACAGAGGGCTGTGAGCTCTCCTATCCAATAAGAGTTGTCTGCAAAGGGAGGACTACAGACTGGACAGACTTTTAATTAGTGGGCTTTGTATCCAAGCCAGGAACAGCAGATTGGCTGCTTGCTCTTTCTTGTAATCATAGCCATAGAAACCAAGAACTTGAAGCATGACCATTTGAATTATGGGTAATTTAGTCTAGTTAGCAAAAGCTTGATGGACAAATCACTTCCAACCAACTCTACAAGAAGATGTACAAATCTGTGAAAACCATTTCTGGTTAAATTAGATGTTTTTATCATTTTGTGCTGGCCAGTCCATCTCTGGTACAAAAAAAAGACTTTGTTGACCGGATTAAAACACTAAACACTTGCCAAGTTACAAGCAAATAAGTTGCATAGATTTGTAGAAATTATTTTTCATTGTAATATTCCCAGGGCATGCTCTGTGAGAAACTTACATTTGACAGTTTTAGCCGTCATTTTCAGTTAATGCCAAGTTTTACTGTTTGTTTTATCCGTGTTAATTATTTTAATGAATAATTACGTATATCTATCATTTTGTTTGTTAATTCAGTAATGATTTGGTGTACGAGGCACAGCTCCCAAGTGCAGTTTGTGGTATACACGTTAAATAGGACTCATAGTTTAAAAAACTAGTGCAGTGCCTGTTCAAAACATTCCTGTTCAGTACGGGCCATTTGCTTGATCTGTGGCCTTGGCCTTTGCTGCTTGCATCTTTCTCGAGAACACCACATGAAAACAACTTGATTTTGCGCTTCTTTGGGTCCTGAGTGATACACCTGGAGCCCAAACACCTCTAGATTTATGATGATGTTAATATTGAATTACGTTGCTATTCTTATAAAATGTACCCTAAAAAATGTACAGAAGCTCACCAAAGTACTTTTAAAAAATTGCAAAACAACATTATACTACTACATTTATCTGTTACAGACATGTTACTGGCAGATTCAGACTTAACTCACAAAATATAACAATTAAGATGCGATGCTTTATTTTTCCTTAAACTATCCAGTGTTATATTAGAATCAAAAGCTTCACCTTAAACAGATGTTAAGTAAATTTAAGTTCGTTGTGCCTTCATTGCTCCTCCGGCCCCCTGCTTCTCACATCCCTGAACTCATGTATTCAATTTTTTTCAATGCCTGTACGGTGTGAAAAGAAATTAAAAGCACTTGACATCATGTATAGCAACGTTTTATTTTACATGGCATAAGTGTTACAAAATAATTTGAGTGTTACAAAAACTTTCAAAATCACTATTTATCATTTGTTTTGTTTTATATTAAAAGATTGTTACAACTAAATCCATCAACAACAGTTTGTCTGTTTGTCGATTTTCTAAGAGTGAAGTTACTGAATATTTGGGGACAATACACCATATAAGAGTGAATTTATTGATATATTTTTCATGAACGTTTCCCCATATCCTGCAAAAGCATATTTTACCAAACTGTCCTAGTACACTGACACTACACTGAATAAGAATGTTGTATAAAAAGTTGTTGAATAATTTTTTTCCAATAAAAAAACACATAATGATGCAAAATATGTTTTTCCAAACTAAGTTTTGTGATATTACCAACAGGAGACCATTCATGTTTGAAGTATTTTTGGGAACACTACACTTTATATTTGAGTGACGTTACTGAATATTTTGTTGTATTTCTTTTTGGTGGTGCATGTGGTAGACAGTCTCTGTGCACTTGTCTCACAGCAGGCCGCACACATTGAGCAACATTACTTGTCCAGTTCAGAATATGGCTCATTTTGATAAAATCAGGTTGTAGACAACATGCTAGAACCTCTTCTTGGAAAGAAACATTTATTTTTTAAGGTTTCACTAATGAGTTGTTGATTCGGTAAGTCTGAATCTGTGTATATCTTTCCAACATTACCGAGCAGGTAGCTGCTCTCCCTGCTGCGCACCGGCACTGAATCTTTTAGTGGTGTGGAGTGCCGGACTGTACAAGTTATAAGATAAAATGGCAAATAAATACACCAAAGATCACAGCTACACACACAGCCTTACATGCTCCACTCACTGTCTTCTCTCTGCAGAACCCTAAAGCCCCTGCACAGAGCCAAAGAGCACTGTTCACTTGTTTCTTCTAAGTTCATTAATATTGAATGTGTCTCATGTTCAAATCCCACCAAATTCTGCAACAGTAATCCCTAGGTCCCCAACAATACACCTGCCAAATGTGAAGTGAATCAGTTAAATGGTTCCCGAGATATGCAAAGGACACATGTACATACACACATACGCTCACACAGAGATGCCTTGCTTTATAGTTAGCTGACTTTTGTTTTTATTCTAAGTATCATGCTTGATGTATCACAAGCAAATAACCTAGCTGCATATGCTGTGCTAAACTTTTAACATTTTGGTTATTTCAAATGTTTTATAGTGATGTTATAGGAATAACTTCATCAACAGAGTAAAGGTAGCTGGTTGACTAGTTACTTTGTGTTGTTTTTATTTTGTATATACCAAGTTAGTACATGTAATATAGTAATAGAGTTCATGTTAAAGTGTCCTGTAAGTTGGCCCTTTTCTCTATGAACTAGTGGCGTTGCAGTTTTCAAATCATCATCAATTAACAGTGTGTTGAGACTGCCATATTTAAATGGTTCTCTCAGTGTTGATGTTCTTCTTCAACTATGAATATGTTTATTCTTTTTATAGAGAATACACAGTACATCTGAACTGTTGTGCCAGTCATTTGATTTTCTAAAAATAGGGTTAGGTACAGGGTTGGAAATTAGCACCAGCCACCAGCCAAATGCTGGTAAAATATCCATGTGGCTGCAAGAGTTGCTTCACTCAGCAGCCACAAAAACAATGGTAATGTCTTCAGTGGCTAGTAGATTTTGGAGTCCTCCAGTCACAGTGGCAGGTGGACAGAAAAGTTTATTTCCAGCCCTGGTTAGGTACCAAAACCCAGTGCCAATATGGCACCGGTTCGAATACAACCACTACCAACCTGACTGACTTACAGCACAATGTCTGGTACCTCATTTCTGTGCCAGATTGTGTGCATAGCCAGTGTGTGGTCAAAAGAGAGAGGAGAGCATGAGCAGAGGGCATGAAGTTTAACATAGCAGTGCCGTGTGTGTACAGTTAAGGCTCTTTGTTTGTGAGTAGATGCTACAGCTCCTCAAGACCTCAGCCAAGCTCTTGTGTCTTGCTTGCCACCTGCTGATTCAAGTGAAGGGTGTTAGCCCTGAAGTCAGTGAGCATTGTTAGTGCTCCATTGGACTGTGATCCGGCTCACTCAAGGTAGTGACAATCTTAGTGGCTCCTAATCAGATAATAGAGCGATGTCTGGCTGCTGAGTTTCTTCTCAGTTAGGGAGACTATTATTGATCCCAACTTAAAATATATTTTGATGTTATTTATTGTGACTTTGTTACGTGAAATTATTAATAGTATTTTGTATTCATTCATATTATAAGTATGCTTCAAACTGTTAGGAGTTAATATACTGTGCAATTTCGAGTTCAAATTTGTCTTTGCAATAAAAAAAGCTATTCATTAACCTCGTTGATGGTTGCTTTATGTCAGTATCAGTCCAAGCACTGTTCACGCACCAGTACCATTTTAAAAGCATCATATTAACACCAGTATCAGATTAAAAAAATGATCCCCAATCCTATCTAAAAATGATTTTCAGTTCTAAGTTTAATGTTTATGTAACTCAAATGTTACACACACATTGTTTTTGGCCATGCACTTTTTCCCATATTGTTTTTCCTGCTGAGCCCTAATTTATCACCTGGTGGCTGTGACTCAGTCAAGGTCATGAGGAAGTCCCAAGCAAAGAACGACATATTAATATCTCCAACAGCGTTATTGTATTTACTGAAAGATTTAGAGGAGGAGGAAAAAGTGGAATGCTAATTCTAGTTTCCCTCTACACTGTCATTTCCCCAAATACAAATTACGCTCAGACAGCTGTAGACAACACGCTTCAAGTCTCTCCAAGCATAGCAAACAGCTGCTTCAGAAAGCAGGACGGTCATGTAGATATTTTGCTGCTAAATATAGGCTAATGTAGAGTAACATTTTGATGCACCCAGCATTGTCTTCCATGCTTCCCAGTGCTTTCTCTGCACGGCTGTCCTACACTGTCAAGCACCTCTTCTCTCTGCTTGGAGTGGCTGAAGTATGTAAGGCTCTGTTTACTGTACTCAAGCAGCTTGCTAAATTAGACCACATCATCATCTCTTGTTACCAGTCAACAACAAACAAACCAAATGAATTGAAAATGATAAATCAAATCTATGATAAATCACCTTGTTTACTGACAAGCACTGGCTTATTTACACATGGTTGCAGTTTTAGTTTTCTGCCATATCGTGCCTACGTCAGAGAGGGTAAAGCCGAGCACACAGTGGCAGCCGAGTTTACCAATACAATCTCTCCGCCTAAGTGAGCCCTCACCCACAGCGACCTTGGTCTCATTTAAAGTAGAGTGTCTTGTCTGACCTTTTCAGTGGACCTTGCACTTGTAAGAAATGTCCCTGTCAATACGAGTTTTCATGGACCACTTACAGTATTTCAGCTTTTCTTTCTTTGGCCAGTCTTCTCTGAGGAATATTGGGCTACGGCACAAAGACGACAACAAGCACAAAAAAACCCCAACAAATGTATTATTTATATTTAGATCTTTTGAGCAATTACTTAAGTTCTGCAGTTGTATTTATGTTGTAAGGACACACATGTTTAATCTGTTAAAAAGTGGCCCCATTTAAAGGACAATGCTGTGCACTTCCACTTTGGGTTATCACTGCTAAGCTCAGTTTTATCACTGTATATTTTTCCGTACCTTCCGTCAGCAATGAACGCACACAGATCCAAGCCAGACTTCAACCCCAATCAGGCCAACACAAAAGCAGTTAAAAATGTGTCCTTCACGCATACCTTCCACACTGCAGTGGTACTGTACTTTTCTAGACTAGTTTTTTACACTGAATAACAAAGTGTTTTTTACCTTGTAATTTGAACTGATTAAATTCCAGTGTCTTTACATTCAAACCTTGACCACTGCAGCGTTCTCATGTGAAGACTTTAAAAACTCTTGTAACACCTTTTGCAGTTAAGCCAACATTTTACCCTGTTACGACACAGGAGCAGTGTCGAAACAAAAAAAACTGGAATCTCGAACCTGTCAGTGAATTCTTGTAAATTATGAAAGTTTAATGTGAATCTGTCAGAACTTTAGGTATTTGCCGAATGTGTTATCCACTAATGAGGACAGGTTCTGACACGGTTCGATGTGGAATACCTGACACGCTGGTTCTATGTGATCATGGGCTCTAATACCTTCTTTAATCAACAGAGCTTGGTCGAAGGTATTCAGAGGGCATTTGTCTCACCTCGCCAGCGACACTCGCTGGCAGATGCTTTGCATATCAGGCCTGGTGGATCAATATGTTATTAGAGAACAACCTCTCGGAGGCATGTCAATTAATTCTGGGCTGTCAGCAGCCCCCCTTGCATTGTCCAGTGGGGCTGAGGCAGAGCAGTGGGTGTCTTTTTAACTTGGTGCCTGTGGAGGATTTGCGACCTTAGCTGCTTCAAGGTTTCATCCACAAAGCCTAAGCAGTGAGGAGTGCGGACTGGTTGTCTGCTGATTACATAGACTGACTTATTTTAAATATATAAAACTGCACCACACATGATTTTCATGTTGAAAAACATTCACACACTCAATATGTACTAACTATACTGTATGTGTAATGCCAAAAAATGTACAAAAGCACGACAGTGTACACAACACATAATTTAAAGTTAAAGTTGAACGATGTAATAAGACCTGAGGCAGCCCCTTTTTTATAGTTTAATCATTTTAATTTGTGCTTTGTTGACTTTGTTCTTACCAGAACAAATGTAACACTCCTAAGCTGTTTTCTCATGAACTTCAGACAATGTCCAGAGAATCAGATGGACATGACTGGAGTTTCCCTTTCAAACATGTGGCACACAACAGGAGATTGTCCGTTCTCACCTACTGGAAATGCTCCTTTTGTTTTAGGCAAGGCGAGGACATGACACAGATTACACTGTGGTAATGTAGTCTCTTGCCGTTCCCTGAGCTTGTCTGATGATATCGGCATCAGCCCTTACCAACAGAATTCTAAAATCTTGCCTTCTCTCCGGTCACATATTTTCATTGCCATCTTCATATAAATAACCCTTCTTCTTCACCCTTGGATCTTTGTGTTTTCCCCAATTTCACATGTATGATTCGTCATTAACACGCCCATTCCCTTCCTGTGAATTCTCCCTATAGTACCTCATTTATTCTCACTCGGGCTCAGTCGGACTTTACACAGACTTTGTACTAGGGAACTGGCAGAATGAAGTCCATTTAATGTCTAAATCGACTGATTCTGACATTTGCATTTTCACATACAGCTCTACTGGGTATTGTCTAGGTAATTTCAGGTTTGCAGTGCATGTGTGAAAGGGGCTCTTGAGCAGTGGTTCCCAACTAGTGGGTTGGGGTCTAAAACTTGGTTATGGGTCCATTCTGAATGATTTGCAAACATGCCAAACTTATAAAAATAACACTTTATTTCGAGGTACAGTAAATTTCCATCACAGAGCTTTTATTTTTAAGTGCTGTGTCCTGCTGTAGTGTGAGTGAATAAGGGACAGCTACTTGACAAAGACAACAATCTAGCTTGACGACATGGCCAAACTCAAAGTATGATGCTGAATATATTGAACTGTGTGGACCTTGAACTAATGACTAAGGAGGAATCTGGACTTCGTGGCTGGACCAGTTGGAAACCACTGCTCTAGAGTATGTGGAAGGTACCAGGAATAAAGGTGTGACTGAACTGTTACAGAGATAAATTCCAGGTTGCCTTAAAAAGAAAAAGACAAAACAAACACACATACAAATGAATAAACAAAAAAAGAAGTTGTCGTCATCCTGGTTTTACTAGTTGTACTTCATAAGTCAAAAATATAACACAAACTTTATAGCAGTGGTGCCCAACCTTTTTAACTTGTGATCCCTTAAATAGAACCAGTGTCCATTTGCGGCCCCTCATCGCAGGTTGCATGTTGGCACAAGAGTAATTTTACCTTCCCAGATTTATTTATTTGAGTTTTTAGATGGCCATATTAAAAATATCCAGTAATTCATAAAACAAATGAAAAGATTAAGGCAGTCTAGGGACAAAACAAAAACAAAGAAAAATAACCCTGAAATATATTTTTACTCCTGCTTTCCTTTGCTAATCATCTTTCCATGCCTGAGATTTACCTTGTGACCTCTTGCTCATATTTGTGGAGCTTTCAACCACCTATCGTAGTCTGAAATGTTGTGATCAGCAGACAGATTAATGACTTAATCACTTGTCACTGATCTATGACAACTCGTCATGGCACATATTACTCTTACTGTAGCTGTGTCGTTTAAGTTTCGATCCAGAAGAACAGAGGGCGCTGGTCACAGTCTACAAAAGTATGCTTTGTAAATATTGGGATTAAACACCAAAGATTTGAACCAGTTGTTGTTGTGTGTTGCAAGAACTTTTTGCAAAAGTTTGGATGACTCTCTCATTTGGAGGATCTGCCTCAGAGTCAGACGAGGGCCCGAAGCCACAAGATTAGTCTTTCCCCTATCTTAAACTTAGTTATTTTTCTCTCAGAGTTTGACATCTTTTGTTTGGCTTCGGTTATATTGTGCTTTATTTGCCAGCAAATCTAGTATCGACTGTTTTGGAAAATATTCAGTGTTTGCATAATTTGACGTAGCCTGACAAATTTCAGAGGGATGATGTAAAGGCTGCAGTCTATCATAGGCTTTACTGCATGCATTGCTGTTTTCCACCACTGTTTACCTGGAGAGGGCAAATGCAAAAGAAGTTCATGCTCCTGAGGGAGACAGGATACTGTTACTACATATTTTCTGTGCCAATTGAAATTAAGTTGGTGGCTGTGTGTGGGAATAGCTGGGTGTTCTCTAAATACGCCATAAAGGAGTTGGCTGTAGTGTGTGCCCTCACTCTGCCACAGACAGACAGACGTATTTGCACAGACAGAGAGCAATGAGATAACCTGGATGACTCATGGCACTTTTATAGAAGGCTCTTTTCACATAGAAGTCTTCACACTCTTCGAATCAATGCCTTCTAGCCAGCCGCTGCACCATCAATATGTTGACGTTCTCTTTGTGCCGGCTGTTACAGTTTTCTCAGTTCTCAGAATTTAACATCACACAGCAGGGGGACTGAGGGACCAGTTTCTTGAAGTAAAACCTCCAAGACAGCCTGTCCAGCCATTTTCCGAGATTGACCCCAAAATCCAGCACTCTCCACAGATTTCTCTCTAGACATTTGAAGTAAAGTCATTGTGCCGGCACCGGATGACAAAGATGGAGAGACTATTGTTTAAAAATGTGACTGATGGTTTTCCTGCCTGCTCTGCCTTGAAGAGAGAGATGGTGTTGATAGATGAACCAATACACTCCAAACTCTTTCTTCTTTAGGTTTGCTGTGTGTGTTGTTTGATTCACTTTTCTCCTGCTGAGGTGATATTTCACCTGTTTGCTGTGACACAGCGCAGCAGTGCCGGTCTCTGGCTGTGGATGTCTTCATTAGGTTACATCTCTATATTTTTTTTATTTTTTTGACTGCTGAGCTAAAGGCTGTGTCGCGGCTCTTTGCTCTTCCTCGTTTCAATGCCATAGAAAGCTTCAGCCGAACATATCTTATGACATCTAATAGCGTGTTGTCTGAACTATAAAAAAACATGGCACAGAGTTGTGTTTAAGGTGCTGCATTAAATCAGCGGAGAGAGGCAGGAAGCACAGTGATCAAACAGCTACTGTTGGTGGAGCGATATAAAGAAATATCAGAGTCACTTCATTAAAATTATGCATACAGATGTATCGGAGGAAAATGTTGGAATGGAGAACGCTTGCAAATATCATGCACCTTTTAACTCTTTCAGCACTGCGCCTGGAATACATTCAAGAAAAACATAATCTAAGGTAAATCTTCTTAAAGTAAATTGCATATAATTCATATATTTTATATAATACTGATTGCATAACAAGAAAACAACTGCTAAACTATACAGTTAAGCCATATAGTAAACACGGTAACTGCAGGAAGTTTGTTCAAAGCAAGTGTTTTGGATGAATGTGAGCAAATTATATTCTGTGAATACTGCAACAGATATGAGTTTTACTGATATGTTATGTCTGTCTTCTTTGACAAATGAAGTGTTTTCTTCTCTCTGACACTTGGCCAACGTTCTATGGGCTGATTGCTTGTTTCAACTGCCCACTTTTTTAATGCAGGACGAGGCAGCTCTGTGAATAAAGCTTGTGATTAGGTCTTCTCCGTGCCCTTATCCTGTGAGATGTATTCTAAGTTTATACCTTGAGTAACCTTTTAAACTGAAAAAATAACAACTGCATATAGTTTTCTTCACAGAAATGAATGAAAGGCAGAATTTAGGCGTACTGTATATATTTTAAAAAGTTTGCTTAGAATCAAGGAGGCCTCACAACCATTGACCGTAACAATAATGGACGTAGCTACCGTGATATCACCCATTGGTTTGTGAAACGCCGTTATGAAGCCTTGAGTTCAGCATCTTGGCTGTGACTGTCTTGGTTTTGAGCTAGGGGTTACCATATTTGGTCGAGAGGCTGGAGCTGTGGAGGAGAGGGGGTAGCTCCGACTGAAAAGCAGAGGACACTGTTGTCACAGAAATTGGCTTGTCTTTATATATGTGGAATTTTAAGCCTTAATAGAATGTAAATGGATAAGTTATGTAAAAGTTCACCCCTGTACAGGTATCATGAATGGGGAAATTAAACCATGATTGGAAATGTGTGCTGTGTAAAATGTAAATGAAAGCAGAATGCAATGTGTTGAGTACAGAGTACTCAGTACACAGACAAGATATTTGATGTTTCACCTGATGAACTTTACTGTTTTGTTTTTTAAAAATACACACTTTGAATTTGACATCGGCAACATGTTCCAAAAAGTTGGGACAGGGGCAACAATAGACTTGGAAAATTGTGGAAGGCTAAAAAAAAAAAAAAAAAACCTGTTTGGAAACTTCCACAGGTAAACAGGTTCATCAGTAACAAATGATAGTATCATTAATAGGTATGAAAGGGGCATCCTTGAAAGTGTCTGCTGTTCACAAGCAAGGATGGTCACTTGCTAAAAAAATGCGAGTGCAAACAGTCCAGTAGTTAAAAAATGCACAATTTCACCATCTACAATCCATAATATCATCACAAGATTCGGACAATCTGGAGAAATCAACACTGAAAACCAACACTGAATGGCCATGACCTGTGATCCCTCTGCGCTGCATTAAAAACCGACATGATTGTAAAAGGATATTACTACATGGGCTTGGAAACACTTTGAAGATAGCCTTCTGTAGAAAAACACAGTTCATCGCTGCATCTACAAATGCATGTTAAGAGTCCACATGCAAAGTGAAAGCCATACATCAGCAACATCCAGAAACGACGCCAACTTCTCTGACCTCCAGCTCGTCTGAGATGGACTGAAACAAAGTGGAAAAGTCTGCTGTGGTCTGACGAGTCCACATTTGAAACTGTTTTTGGAAATCATGGATGTTGTGTCCTCCAGACTGAAGAGGAAAAGGACCATCGGGATTGTTTTCAGCGCAAAGTTTTAAAGCCGCATCTGTGATAGTATGGAGATGTGTTAGTGCCCACGGGTAACCATGAATGCTGAAAGTTACATACACGTTTTGGAGCAACATAAGCTGCCATCCATTCAAGGTATTTTCCAGTGACGTTCCTGCGTATTCCAACGTGGGTGTCTTTGGGGATTGACTCGCTTCTGGAGCCAGCCTCAAGTGGCCATTCAAAGAACTCGCAACTCCCTGTGAAGCTTTGGGACCCCAGGTTGGGAACCAATGGCATAGGGCTGCAGATTACTCAAAGTCCATGGCTCCCTGTCATGTTAAAATAGGTGTTAGTGTTACAACTTTGATGAGAGTTTGAAGCGTAACTAGCCTGCTGGTGAAGAAAAGAGGAGAGTATGGATTGACAGTGACTACTGATTAAATGTTGAAATGTTAGCTGGGCATACTGGGCAACATGGATGCACATCTCCCAGTAAATGATAACCATCAAGTATTCAGCCAAACCATAGTATAAAGCCTTTTATATTTGAAAATGTATTAAAGGAAATCTCAGGGAAAATTTTACATTCAATGAATATTGTTTGTTTATTTCTCACTCTGGTTTGATTAGACATAATTACTGTTAGCCTGACAGATGGACTAAACTGGTTTAAAGGAGGGAGGATTGTAGTGGGAGGACTGTGGTGCCAGCTGTGACTGTGTGACAATAGCAAATGATTTACATGGCTCACAGGTCAGGTCACGGTTTCATTATTTTTCAACTTTGGGAAGCTCTCACTTGTTTTACCATGCATGTGTTTGTATCCCCGGACCAGTAATACATTGTGGACTTGTGAATCGCAATTTGGGAGATGTCATTGGTTAACAGAGCCGATGTTCTTGGTTTACGTCCATAGAATTCAGGCTTACTTTTAATTGAAAACTGTAATGAGAATAAATTTAGTTCAAGAGATTTATAATGTTGGTAATTTGATGAGTTTGGTTTATCATTATTCCCTAGAGCAATTCTGTCTGTTAAAAGCCTCGATTAGCTGATTCCTTGTTATTCCTGCCTTTCTTATCCGCCTCTTCCTTCAACACCACCTTCCTCCATCCCCTGTTAAACTTCTTTTAGCCTAAATGCATCTTAATCACCTCTCCTCTGTGGCTGCCCAAGTCTTTTTTCCCTTTTTCCCTTTTTTGTGTCTTCCCTCCCCTTTTCGTTCATTTCACACCACTTCCCTTCGTCAGCTCCTCTTTACACCTTTTCGACCAGACTGCCAACCTCTGGGGATGCTAGTTCCTGTTGATATGCAGAGCGCCTCTCCTTCCAATCAGTACTTCTGAAAGGTTGTTACTAATGGTCCCCAAGGAGGAGAATCAACCTTGAATACGTACAAGGCCTCTGCCGGCATTTTGCAGGTGCGCTGGGCACTGGGAGTGTCACATCTTGCTTTCCCTCTTGTCTCCACCAAGGTTCACTTGGAATATAATGTCTATGAAATGGAAATACAGCCAATTCATCTGGGTTTTATTGTCTCACAGGAACGTTCTGAATGATTAAACACACAACAACTTTATTTATACTTAAGGATGTTGCGCAGTGCTTGTAATCAGAAGGATCTGGTACATGAACATAATAGTTTTGTAATTAAGAAGGAGCTCTAATAGTGACTGTTTAACCAGCCATCACTTTGTGTCACACTATCACAGTCACCCATGCTGCTGTGCGTTGTAGCAAGCCACGGAAAGCCCTGCTTATTTTTTTTTTTTCTAGTAGAGACAAGAACAGGCTGTACAATTTATGATGATCGGCAGCCACAGTCTTGAGCTTCTGAGAATAGCTTGATTATTCTGCTGGGAGAAGTGCATGGATGGGGAGAGGCATTCCATATGTTACACTTAACAACCAATGAAGCCGCGATTCAGAGAGCTGGGGCAGAAAGAGCTGACAGCGCTCGTCCACACCCCTGGCTTTCTCCAGCACAGCCGAGGCAGGCAATAATCTAACTATAATTAACGGGTATAAAGCATGTCATGCAGCCATTAGACCAAATAGCTGGCAACCAATCAACTATGACATTAATGGTAAAAACCAACCACAGCTTTATAATTCAGCTGCATTGTAAGACGGAAAATCTGTTTTAAGAATTTCACAGTTTGGGGCATAACTCTTTTTGAGTCAATTGACAGATTATTTTTATGTAAATGTAAATAACTCATGCCCTGTCATGTTTTCATTTTAGTCAGGATGTCGCTGCAGAAGGTGACAATCAATGTTGGCAGTTCACTGATGCTGTGTGCACGCATTTGTGTACTCATGTGCAGACACACACACACACGTTTACACAAAGTTTCTCAGTAATTGGCTGTGAAGTCCTTTGGCAATGATTTCAAAATAATGAGTGTTAACATTTTGGGATTATAAATAAGGTTTTGCTAATGACTTGCTAATTATGTATAGTTCAACACAAATAATTTAGCACAATGTATCCTGTTTAGATGTGGCCAACTTTGATATGTATACAACTCATATATTTTTTTTTTACCTTGCTTTTGACCAATTTTTTAGGTGCTGGCATTATTTTTTTAAGTACATCCCTAACAAATAACATTGTTTCAAAGGGATACTTTGATTTTTTCCAACCAGCCCACATACCAGTGTGGGAAGTATGAGTAAATGAACTGTGGTAAACTTTTCTCCATCTTACCGGCTCCTACATCTCAGATCTCAGCTCAAATCCGCTGGGTGACGCGTTTCACTGGCTCTAGGGCTGCACCAAACTAAAGATTGTACTTTAGCCTTTTCGTATGCCCACTATTGCCATGGACACAAAGAGCATAGAAACAGATTCAGAGATTGAGCTTTCTCTTACTCCCTTTCTCTCAAACTCAATCCAAACTCAGATCAAACTGTAAAACTAGGCAGTGCTAATCAAATAAACCGAGTTTCGTTGCTGTATTTCGAATTTCTCACCTAAGATTTTTTAGAAACATATTTCAGCTCACTCTTTAACTGTAATTCGATATTGTTACCTGCTGGCTACGAGGGGTGGGCAATATGGCCCTAAATAATAATATGATATTTCAGGGTATTTTTGCGATAATGATATTTTCGACTTTATGACAAATTAGTGAAAAAAAAAAAAAAGTATTATTAATTAAAGACCATAGAATTGCAACAAAATAAGTGATATAGTTTTACATGTCAACAGTTTGCCTTCAAATATTCAGTAAAAACTAAACTAAAATCATTCCTTTAGTTTGTAAACAACAGTAACTCAGAGTGAGATTCAGATTCTGTATACAAAATGAACAGTTCAACTAAATAAAATCTACCACAAATTACACATTTAAACAGCTCCCAAATATAAAAAATGTCCCCTGGGATCTATATATATATAAATCAACAGCAATTTTAAAAGTACTGCATTTGTATCTTTCTGTGTAGACAGCCTTGTTTTATGAGTGAATAGTGAATAATTATTTAAATATTTGTGCTCAAGAAGGTCAACAGTATCCACACTGGATATTGTTGACCTTGTTGGAAACAGGTCAGAATCTGCACTTAGATCTGAGATGACACAGACTTATGAGGGTGACAAAAGAACATAAAAAAAAAACAAAAAACAAAACCCAATTATTTATCTCAACACATTTCTGCTTGTCAGAATAGCTTGTTAATGATCATTAATGTTCCTGTGAACCCTGTCTCAACTGGAGTTCTTCTCAGGCATGTTATTCTGCAAAAAAAAAAAAAACTCACATGATTAAGTGAAAATCAAAACATTAGCAGTTCTGCTTCCATAATAGCATAGCAGCACCAGATATTATTCTGGTTTCTGGAGGCACTGGCGAGCGTGTTTGTTTGTATT
>JAPZEB010000013.1:26719150-26730846 GCA_029783705.1 Chaetodon striatus | reverse complement strand
CGTGCCCCAGGCACAACATTTAGCTCCAAATCCACAAAACCAGCCTGAAAATGAAGGAAATCTGAAACGACTGCATTCGAGTCAATGGAGCACAGCTGTGTTGTTGTCAGACCCTGGTCTGAGCCAGCCTAATGCTACATTATGATTGGCTAGTCTGCTTCCTGGGGCAGGACATAGTGAAAGGTCAATTTAGTAATATACAAACATAATTTCCCTGAAACAGAGTTGACACAGTATATGTGGGTCGATACCATGAACATTTGTTCAGTTTAATGGAATCTAATATTAAACTTAGTCATATGTATTCAAGACTACTTCTTCTATATGACACCCCTCTGTTCATATTTATGAATATAGTGCAGCAATATTTTACATGCAGAATGTGAAAGCAATCCACTTCCACAGGATGGAGAGAATAAATAAATAGTTAAGGGAAGTATGGAGGGAGACATCTCAGTGGGTGAGACTCTGGGTCTCTCTGTCTCTCTCTCTCTGCCATCTCCCCTACAGTTGTCACCTGGAAGCTTTCCGTCAGCCCCCCTCTCTCTGGAAGCCAGAGATGAGAGCCTTTCAGAGGAATGGCCTCAGGCGCAGGCCTCTACGAACGCTCAACTCAACAACCCCAGCTGTTTCAAGGGAGCCTCTCTTTGCGCTTCAAAAGCTTTCTACGAATGGGAACCAAGTTGGCTTCCCACCATAGGCTGCCTCCATAAAGACCTTTTTCAGTTGCTCAGCTTAATATCTATATGAAAGGCTCGAACCACAAGCACACTTGGGATTAAGTGCAGAAAAGGAGTAGGATTTAAACTAACAAAAAGTGAAATTTTTCAATACCTTTAACAACTGATATTCCGAGTCGCATGAAATTTGGGATAAAATCAAACCTCACGGGAGGCTGAAAAAGCCATATTGCCTCAATTCAAAGCCTGACAGAGAGCTAACAGTTTGACAGAACAATACTGATCTCTGTGTGGCATTGTGCATTGAAACATGTGCTGTGTGGGATTTCGGCATCAACACAACCCACTGAAATGCCACAAAACAAATAACATGAAGCAATTAGGGAATTAAATATGAATTTGTTGTATCATTGTGCTCCCTGTCAGCTTTGGTCTGTCACCTTAATCACATATAAATCACAGGACAATCTGAATCAGCCTGGAAACTGTCTTGAAATTTTACCCTGATGGATGATAGTGCTTAACTTCATGACAGGGTAATAACTATGAAACAAACTACACACAAAGACACCAACACACACACACAATCACACAAATATTACAGGTGCTGCATTTGTACCTGGTAGAAATATTATAATTTACATAAGATTTAAATATTTGGGTTCAAGTGAGGCCTGAGGATGCTAAAAATAAACATGCTGTCTCCCCCAGCTTCTGCAGCACAGTTATATATTTCTGCACAAAACCCACATACAGATACACCCTGCGCTTAAAATTCAGCCCCCAAGTTTATCTTTGAATGGTAGGTGTTGTTTCCATGGAAATGGTATTTTAACCTGCATTAGGGACAATGCTTTTCCTTTTCACCTTCCAACAATTTTGTTAAAAAACACTGCATGTGGCGACTCCGCTCGCCCAGAACTTTTGTTGACTCGAACAAATTAAACCAGCATCCAGCTGTTTCTTTTGAAATGAAATCTGAGCACTCAGACAAGCCAAGGAGCATCTCACTTGGCAGACCGACGAAATGGTAACAACATTAGAGTTGACATAGTGTTTTACTACAGTCCTGGGCAATCATCAGGATCATTCATCTGCACATTCAAACTCTTTACTTTCTCATTTGTCAACCCAGCGGCCTGGCTCGAGGCTTGAGCTGGGCTATTGCAGGCTAGCATGTTGCCTGTGATGTATGACGCTATGATAAGCATCCCAGTGCAGAAAATATGGATCTCTGTTCCAGATGTGATTTTAAATGTCCAGTCTTTGATGTAAATGCAAACAAACAGGTAGTCTGGCCGGGGAAGCCTAGATATGGATCTATTTTTTCATGGTGAAATTGATGTGTAGGGCTTCTGTTATTGGATTTACTGTACAGCACATGATGTGTGAGGTAAACGGGTGGCTCAGGCTGAGAGTGTATTTTGAGCCGCAGTGATTTAAAGCAGTGTGACATGATGGCTTTCTGCGTGTTCCTTACAAAACCCTACAGTCTAAAGACATCCCCGTCAGGTGAAGTTGAAGCTCTAAATTTCTAAAGAGTGTGAGTTGTTTTTCTGTTGGTCTGTGTTAGTCCTGTGATACACTGGCAACCTGTCCAAGGTGTGCCCTGCCCATTTGAGACTGGGACCGGCTGCAGCCCCCCCGACCCTGAACAGTCGATGTTCAGGGCCTGATATGGGGTTTAAAAAATAGGTGGGCGGATCATTTGAGGAAGGTTTGATCTGAAAGATTTTAAAGCTCCAATATCCAAATCAATATCTGAATGTTTTGTCTTTTATGTAATTTTTTCACCATTAAGCTGGTGGAGGAAGGAGGTGGCCGATGAAGCCAGTGTCCTCAGCGTAGTCATTGACCTCCTGCTTCAAACAATTAAATTAGCAGTCCGACAAAGAAATGGAGCAGGTGAGACGGATTGTGGACGATTATCTGTGGCTTGCAACTGTAGTAAAGCGTTTACTTTGCATCTATTGATACGGTCCGACCCGTGGCATTCGAGTTTTTATAATAACTTACAGAAACATTGCGTGCAATAGTCCACCTTCTCGTCACCTTTTCTATCAAGTGGGTGTGGCCTAATCTGAAGTTGTTGTTTTAAGCCTGAAATTGATATTAGTTGATCAGCTGTATTTATTTACTAGAAAACTTTTTACAGAACAATTTCTTAATTAAGCTTCAGATCATTTTTGATCACAAGAGAAAGAAATTAAACACAGCTATCCAAATGAGGATTTTCCTTCATCATGAGTGCAGATATTGACACATTTTACTTGTTTAGTACTCGCATTCGTAAGAAGAACATAATCTGTACCTCATTTAATCGGAGTATTCTGCTTAGCCCTAGTGAATACACGTTTGTTCTATAAAATACCACAGATTGTGGTAGTTAAGATGATAAAATCAGACTGAAACCAATGTAGAACAATTAAAATGTGTGGTATTTGTAACTATGAAGTTTGCATTTGCGGTCTTGAGTGAAAAGTTTCAGCTCCTGGATAGATTGCCATGAAGGTTAGTGCAGACATCTCCCCCTCAAGATGACTTGTAATGAATTTGATGATGCCTTACCTTTCCATCTAGAGCCATTATAAGGTCAAAATCTTTATTTGTTCAGTACTTTAGTTTATCTACCCTGTAGATCCGATGACATTCCCATTAGCATCAGCTGCACTTTGTGTTCAGTGCTAATTAGCAGCAAATGTTACCATGCTAACCTGTAATATCAGCATGGTAGTGTTGTCATTATTAGCATGCTGATGTTAGCTGTACCTAAGGGCTGCTATCACGGCTGAATACTAAGTCTTATTAATGGAATGTTTTTTATTGTAATGAATGTATGTATAGCAGGGGGTTTAATGTGTCCACCTTCCTGTATTGCCACACTTTCCTGAGGCATTGTGAACGTATTCATAAGGACCAGTTACTTGTTTTTGTTTTTGTTTATCTGTGATATCAAACTTTATTAGTGACATTCAAGTTGATGCCGAGCAGTAGCAGATATTGCTGCCGCCACCAAATAAAGATATTTCTCTAATAAAACTGATTTGAAATTACCGACACATATCATAGTTTGGTGGCAAGGTCATCTTTTTTATTCAGATTATGTTGATGCTAACATTTCTGCCACACAATATCATAACATGCTCTTTGAGCCCATCAGAGGAAATCTCATAACTTCAAAGTGTTACAGAAGCAGTTTACCAAGCACTGAAGGTCAGTGCGGTAATCTCGTGCATCTTCTTATATTTTTGCACAGACCCAGCCAGGAACATTTGGAATATTTATGATGGAGATTTCAAATGGCATTGTGAGTTTTCCGAGGCTGAACGAGCAATAAACACAATGAAAATGTCACAACGCTGGACTTGTAAGAAGTCATAAAACAAGCCATAACAAGTAAACAAACACCAACTTACCTACAAGACATATCATGTCTCTCACTGCATTCTTTCACTGGTGGCTGAATGTCAGCGGTGGTCAGCACCAGTATGGTTTCTCGACAACCACAGGAAGTGTTGGAGGGGAAGGGCAGTTTGCCTTAAGGAGGCTATTATCCAGTGCACAGTGTGCTTCCCTGGTTCACCTTCTCTCAATGTATGTTAGTTGAAATTCTCAATATATGACCCAATCTGCTCCTGCTGGCCATAAATATTGATGGAAAGCCTTCAGGTCTGAATATAAGTCCACAGGCTTTTGACTGATTTTTTTTTATTATTATTACAATTTCTACTCCTTCCTCTGCCCTTGTCAGCATGCTGATAGCGTTGATCAAGTCCATTTGCCTTTTTCCCATCTGTCCTACATGACAAAAAAGTCCAATCTAATACAATTACTTCCTAATTAATCGGCCATATTTACATACATTTTTAACATATGTATGATGTTGCATTTGATTATTTGGCATTTCACTTAACCATGTTGTCTAGAGTTACAAACACTGTTATAAAGTCTCTTTTCACCTGTTTATATTTACAAAGATGATTGAATTACAGGATTTTGAAAGGCCTTTATTGTGATGTGGTCTTTACCTGCTGACCTAACAGACCATATCCAGATGTATTTTACTATGTTATTGTTTGCAAATTGTGTAGTAAGTGTAGCAGGAATCAAGAGTGGGAGAACTTTGTCGTTCTGGCTACTTTGTTTAATTCTTGTGTAAACAATACAAGTTGTGCCGGGCGTCTCATGGGAAGAGAGCAGCTCTGCAACTAAAAACGTTCTTTTTGTTGAATTTCTGTCTTATTGCCAATCTCTGAGCAAATCTGGCAGGTTTATACATGTCATTAACATTTACTAACAATCCAGCCTGCTGCTACAATTTCTCATTTTTTCACTTTGAGAATGAACCAAGTTGGCTGTAATTAGCTAACATACAGAATGCTGAAGTGTGGAGTGTTACGTCTTTAAGGAACAATTTTAACTTCATGACTAATGAGGATATTACCAGTGACTCTGCACCCAGGTATACTTTCTGTGCTTTACTTTCAGTCCTTGAAGGGGCTCTCTTTAAACCCCCAAATCACACAAGTGCTAATTTAAAGTCACTGTTACTCTGAAACAACCAAACTCAAACTTGGCACACAACACAAAAAAAAAAGCAAAAAAAAAAAGTATCCACTTTACGCTTTTCTCTACTCTAAGTATGATTTACAAAAAAGTGCAAGACAGCTGTTGCAAAGAGAGCAGGTGAGAGGATGAGACTGGAAAGAGGAAGAAAACAGTGGCTTACATCTACATTTTCACTTGAGACAGGAACATTTCTTATGTGTGGTTTATGTTGGAACACATTCAACTGAATGCAGAGTGCTCATTGCAGCCACAGGCACAATTAACATGTAAATAGAGGGCAAATCACAACACTGGAGGCTTCCGACGAGACTCAAACATAATAGGAACTGCACCCTGTAACAGATATTCCCTTATTCCGAAAATATCAGTGCATATATGTGTTTTTTTATACACACGGAAAAAAGGAGTTAAAAATAGGCGATAGACTGCTTTCCCATTGCCAATAGACCAGAGGAGTTTACAGGGCTCTGCAGCAGGCAAGTATGCCTTTCTGTTTTTCTTTTTCTTTTTCTGGCGTGTCACATTCAATGTCACGACCGTGCTGGAAAACATGAAACAGGATAGTACACAGTAAAAAGCAGCATTGAATGCAGTGAAAATGTGACAGTGGTTATTTCTTTCCCTTATATCTGTTACGTGTTTATTCTGTTGGTGCAGACTTATTTGGAGTGATGTTTGAGCGCTGCAGATGGAATTTGTGGCGGCACGTCATTGCGTCGCACCAGAAAGGGGGCCAAAGTTAGCATGTCCACCCGCGTGCTATGTCTCGATTACTGCCGTTTGCAGCCGATCGCAGATGGAAGTGATAAATACTCTTGACCACTGCAGAGTCATTCGTCCCAGGAATGAATGCCTAGTGTACGCTGTCACATTAAAGACAAAAGCCAGATGTTAGTGGGTGTTAGAGGGGTTTTCAAGTGGAAACAAACCATGCAAGTTGAGGTAGAATTATAAACATGGCAGACACCAAAACAGCCACAGTATTTTTTAACCTCTTCATCATCTTCTTCTAGAGGCAATGTGGAAGATGAAACAAGTTCTCGCTATCGCTCTCACTCTTATTCCTGAGAAATACATGCCTCTCTCACATCTGAGGAATTAAACAAACTTTTTGCCCACACTGTCGCACCCATGCTGTATGCCCTATTGGACCTCCCCATGATTGGTCTGATGGGAACATATGCACGGACAAATCCCCCGTAGCTTGACGGCAGGATATTCTCACTGTTGATGGAGCTATTGATCATGCACACATTAAAATGATGTCGGCAGCGGTAAATGCCAATGGTGGAGAGGTCCATTAATCAGGAAATCAATGGCCCTGTCAATAGGCCTCTCCGGCCCTGACAATAGATGACAGTCTGGGGGTGGAGCTTAGGGTTAGTTGAGCAGAAAGCATTCTGAAAGTCCACTGTGTCTCACTGCTGAAGCCATCCTGTCCTCCTTCACCCCCAGGCATGGCTTCATCATTTACTAAATCCTTTTAGGGACTGCTCAGCCCCACAACTCATTGAAGGCAGAGAGCGTGAGTGGGTCATGAGTCATGGTGGGATATGAGTAAGTTCAGTGTCAGCTTTCCTCCACTTGCGCTCTAGAGACAGTCGCCTCCATGACTGAAAGGCACACATAAGTGAAACACCCCTTGCAGTTGTGAAAGTAAAACATCAGCTGTATAGTACAGTATGATGTTAACTGGATTTCCCCGCAGCAGTAGGAGGGATCCACCTTCGAGGAATAACACATGTTCAATTTTGGTCATTTTCTGTAGCTACTCACTTGGCACACCATTTATTATTTGTGGTACTGAGTGTCCACTCTAGTTGTGAGTTGACGTTTAGATTCCAAGGATGTTGTAGTTATGTGACTCGTTTCCTTCCTCTCTGTCCTGTGTTTACTGTAGCTGCTGGACATTGATTTAATTTGTTGCTACAACAAATTACTGGCTCCCTGGCCAGCACTAAGTCCACCAAGTATCTTAATGTGGATCATTAATCATAAAGCCTGTCATATTAATCAAATATCTCACTATGCTAAATTATGTGACGTAACATTTGTCCAGCAGATTTTCCTGCTGATGGATTGGATAAGTTAGAGCCATGTTTACTGACAAAGTGGGAGGAATTGTGGTATTTCACTTATGGCCTACAGAGGGAGACTCACATTCACACCTGGACAAAAAATGTAGTCTTCAGTAGATTTAACCTGCCCCCTGGACTACATGAGGAAAAGTCCACAGACAAAAGACCCAGAGATCATAATCTAAAATAATTTTGGGATGGTTGACCTATAGAAAGTTTTATTTTTTTCTTCAAAATGCTTTGAACAGAAATAGAAAACCATTGATTGTTATTTGCATGTCGTCTGTAGGGATGGCAGTGCTGGCTCTAATGGTCAGTCAGTCCACCTCTTGGATCCAAACGAAAATACCTCAACAACTATTGGATTGATATCCATAAAATTATGCACAGACATTCACTGTCCCCAGAAGATTATGCCCACTAACTGTGATCCTCTAACTCTTCCTCTAGTGCCACCACGAGTTTGACATTTTTTACGCACACCCATAGTGCCCATATTATTAATATTACATAGGCGAGCACTTGACCTTTCCTTTAACACCACCAAGAGGTCGACATTTGTGGTTTTGAGTGAAATGTCTCCTTAAATTTCACACAGATATTCATGTTCTCCTCAGGATAAATTCACTTTGGTGATCCATGGACTTTTTAATAAGCACCACCAGCAGGTTCAAATTTAAAGCAACAGTTCACCCCAAAATCAAAGATACATATTTTTTCCTCTTACCTGTAGTGCTGTGTATCAGTCTAGATTGTTTTGATGTGAGTTGCCGAGTGTTGGAGATATTGCCCATAGAGATGTCTACCTTCTCTTGGATATGATGGAATTAGATGGCACTCGGCTTATGGTGCTCAAAGCGGCAAAAAAATACATTTGAAAAACCTAACAGCAATGTGTTTTTCCAGACATCATGATTCGGTTGCTCAAGATAATCCACAGACGTTGTTGTGAGCAGTTTCATGTAGGAGCTATTTTCTTCCTACCACCCACCAACTGTATCACCATGCAGAAAAAAAGTGTACATCCACTCATTGCTAAGAGGGTCGTGCTCGTGACAGTGTGTGATGTAAACATGAATGGCGTCCTCCTTGGCTGAGCTGTGATGTTAGCTAGCTCAGTAGGGCTAGGTGAGCCAGCAGTAGACGCACCCTACCTTCTGCACGGTGATTGGTGGTTGTAGTTTGGTAGATAAAATAGTTCTAAACAGTTCTAAAAGTGCTCACAACAAGGTCTGTGGATTATCTTGAGTAACTAGATCATGATTTCTGTGAAGAGACATTGCTGTTAAGTTTTTTAAATGTATTGTTTTTGACACTTTGAGCACCACAAGCTGAGTGCCATTTGGTTCCATTATATTCGAGAGAAGGCAGACATCTCTATGGCCGATATCTCCAACACTCGGAGACGCACACTAAAACAATCTAGATTGATAAATGGCACTGCGGCTTCACTTTTGATTTTGGGTTGAACTGTCCCTTTAAAATTCTCTAAACTGTGGTTTATAACTAAATACCTACTAAATACCAACATTAATGACATTCCCATCATCCTCAGCTGTACTTGGATTTTAGTGCTAATAAACAAAATTAAGCATGTTAACAAGCTCAGTGGTGAACATGGTAAACATCATGTGCTAAATATTAGCATTTGAACAGTATCATTGTGAGCATGTTAGCATGCTGATGACAGCATTTCACTCAAGGCTAGTTTGGTTGTTGACTCTCAACAGTTTTAAGCAAAATTCCAAAGTAGACAGTGGACACATAAATAAACATAAAATGAAAACCTTTAGGAGATATTTTTGTCAGGAGTCAAATATGAAATACTGTAATGCTTAAAGGAAGTGATAAAGGAGAACCCTCTTCTTTCCCTTTATTATTTCATTCAGCTTCCACACACATTTTCTGAATACCACTGCTCAGGCAAAAGCACAAAAGGAATCAATCAGCGCGACTATCATCATTTCATATTACAGTCAATTTTTGATTCAAGTGTTATTTTAAATTTTTTTCCAGACTCATCACCATCTGAGGCTCTCAGAATATTCCTTTATGTTTCTATAATGAAATTCCCAGTGACCAGTTGAATCACCACAACGCAGCACCACTTCTGATGTCCTAAAATAGAACAAAGAATAACAGCCTTATTAAAATTTAATCTGGGTCACCGGATGAAAAGACAACTGTACCTTTAATGGGACTCCAAGAAATCCAGCGTAATATAATCAAACAGTGCAGATGGGTGCTTGTGTTTAGCCAAAGTGTCAAAGTGCTTAAATGGCACAACAAGGAAATTACAATGCCACTCTACGTGAGCCTGCGGGTTTTTATGCCATTCAATAGCAGCTTTGTAGTTGTCAAATAATTGCTGAGAGGGACTTGACTTTTCTATTTTGAAACCATTCCTTTTCCGTCAAGCATTACATGAATGGCAGTGAAAGAAGTCTTCGCTCATGTCTAGACCAGAAATTGGCAGGCAATCTGGCGTGAGTTTCCCCTCTTTGTAGGTCCGTCTTTTAGCGAAAGCGGCAACTTGGAACATTCCCTTTTAGCAGTTTTTTCCCTCCTCTTTTCGATAAGTGAATTGAATTGCAAAGACCTGGATATAATTTGACTTTAGACATAACCAATTTATCTCACACCTCAGTGCAATCCGAGACCCTGTAATGAAAAGCCAAGCTGAGAGTCAGGATTGGCGGAGAGTGACACCTGCTTCAGTTGCTTCAAATTAGAAATGCCAAAAGAAAGGAAGAAACTGTCAAATAGAAATGTGTCAGACATTTTACAGGTCTAATACTCTTGTAGGCTGGAGGGTTGAGGTTTCAGTCGAAGGGTCTTTCAAAAAGTGTGATGTGAGCTGTGCTGAGCACCCACATACACAATGATAGGAGGCTTCTCAGGATGCTCGCCTGTCACAACCACCCATTCTTAGCCTGTTCTAATGCCGCTCTCACAGATGTCTGAAAGTCAGGAAACTTCCTGCGAGGCGTAAATGCAAAGCAACAGCTCTTTAATCCAGAATTCCAAGAAAGTAAAGTAGGATTTCTCAAGCGTGAAGTTACTGATATACATCTGATTTCAAGTGGGCATGATGGCAGATACCAACTATTACACAAGTTTGAACTTTGAAGGGTTTCCCTTCATTCTTACCAAAGTTTCCAAACAGATCAGATTTGGCATTACTGGCTCATTGCTGCTGATAGTATTTGCAATTGTTCTTTAACCTCAAAAACATTTTCCCTGGCTGTGTCTAGTTTCTGGTGGAAAAATACTGCAGAGCTAAAAAATCTATTTAAGTTCACCTTTCTGTTATGTTCGTTTCTCTTGGGACCTGGAAAAATGTCCAGCTGGAGTGTTTGTTATTGCTTTTTCAGTCGGCTGTTACCAAAGATTTGAGTCTCCGATCGACCAGTTTTCTATAAATCACAATAAACATTTAGCAGTTCAATACAGGAAAAATGTGTTAGGAGGTCAGTTAAGTGATAAAACTGCTTTGATGTCATATAAAATATGATTGGAGATGACGATATTGTATGATATACAGTACTCTGGGCTATAAAGAGCAAAGCAGAGTTATTTGTCATGATATGCTTCTTTTGAGTACTGTGGCAAACATCAAAAACATAAGATGCTGATGTTGTGATAGAAATTATCCACGACTAGTCAGCTGGTCCAGAGATTTGAGTGATAGCAGCAACTGACCTGAGCATTGAGGTACAAGAAAAATCAGAGAGCCAGTGGCAGAACTGGGAGACGCAGTAAAAGCATTTGTCCAGAAGCAAAGAGGGTGGGATGAAAGAGCTGAAGGTGACAGAGCTCAACAGGAGCTATGGTGGCAGTCAATGAAGCACCAATTTAACCGACACCAGGCCCAGGTTTGGCTGAGCCCCGCCTGTGGCAAAAGTCCACACGCTAAAAACAATACCGTAACACAGTATGAGATTGTTTATTTACGTCATGTACCTAATTTATGTCTCATTTCATTTCAGCTCAGTGTTATAGGGCATTTTGCACTTTGCTTTTTTGTCACAGGCTATATGGTGCATACTTTACTGCAAGTGCAACAAAAGCTCCGCAAACTATCGGCCAATAAGAGTAATTAATTAATGTAATCTGCACACCCACGCAATGTACAGAAGGCAGAAGTACACACTGAATAGAAAGCAGTTCATTCAGATAAATCGGGCTGCATCAAAGCCACAAACATGGGAGAATGCTCTCTTAAAGGGACAGCGTAGGGACAGAGACAGAGAGTTATTTTATAGCCTACTTTATTATCCACCCATTTTCTAACTGCTTATCCTCTTGAGGGTCGCAGGGGGGCTGGAGCCTATCCCAGCTGACATTGGGCGAGAGGCAGGGTACACCC
>JAPZEB010000013.1:26703235-26713831 GCA_029783705.1 Chaetodon striatus | reverse complement strand
AGTGTAGCTTGATACTGTTTTCCTTTCTGGTAAAATATCAACGCAGGAATTTAAAAAACTACCTTGTAATCAAACTGTATTTCAACTTAAATCACCAAAACTCAGATCAGCAAATCTAACATTTCCCATGCCAAGCTACAGTATATTTAATAAATTTACAAAGACACAGCGTAACAACACAGGGCATTTAAAGATACAGGAGTTTCTTATTGAATAGCTTTTCTAAAGAGCCCTGTTATTGTTGTTGTTGTTGACCAGCTTCACCCAGACCCTGCTCATCTTGTCCCGACACCAGTAGAGATCACTACTCTGTGTTTCTCTTTCCTGCTGTGTTCACTGGATGAGATCTTTGCCCAGGGGCTGACATAGGTGCGGGACCTACCTCGTGCTAATGCTGTGTAGATTCATCATGTGTGTTTGTCAGGCTTTTACACGGGCTCCAAGGTTGCTAAAGCCATCCATTCTTTAAGACGCTGCTTGTCACTTTGATAGATGAGTTACTGGCTTTTTGGTTGTCTGAGTCTTTGACTGTCATGCACTATATATCCACGACTCCATCCAGTCTCACACGCCGGCCCCTCCAGGTCGCTGCCTGTCTGGCTTGTTGCAAAGCATCCATTTTCAGCAGACTCCACGATCGGCTCTTGTGTTCAGCCTCACAGTAGCCCTCCATCAGGATGAGGTTAAACCCTCTATGTGATGGGTTGGTGTTTCTAAATGTTTGCACAGCATCCTAAAAACAACAAGCCAACAAAAAAAGTAAACACAGCTTTTGTGAGGGGAAACAAATTTAGACATGTACTTTAAAATACAACACAGTGTTTTATTACTACATTAATTTATATTCTTCTGCCAATTTAGAGAGGAAACACTGATGACATATAAATTAAATTATCACTTATATTTTAGGTTAGCTCATTTTTGTTTTTTCCCCAAATGAAGTGGTTTCATTTAGAGCTGCTACTTTCTCAATAAATCATTTTGTTGATAAAATGTTAATCTATATAAACAGATGTCGGCATATGTATGCAGACTTTCTAGGTAACCGCACAAGATTGTGTTATTGGAAGCCTTATGGTTTCAGAGGAACGAATAGGGAGTGCTGCACTGGGTTAAGGCTCTGTGTAGTTAGTTGTAAAAAAAAAAAATCAAGTGCTCTTCTGAACCTTGTAACGTTACCTTAGTTCACTAAAGTTTGCTAGCCGCTAATTGATACAATGTAAAATGCCATAGGCTTGCACTAATAACATTAGCATGTTGTATTTGTGGGGAAAATGTGTCCAGCAAAACACAAGTGCTTTGTCTGTGAATGCTTCCACGTTTCGTGAAGCTAATATGTGTGCTTGTGTTTGTAATTGTTGCCATAAAGCCATGTTTAATGTGTATTTTAGGTGTGTTTTGAATCAACTCAACTTTACAACACCTCCACCGCCGACTAGTGTGTTCGAGGTATAACTGTTGTGCAGCTGCATATTTTTAAACAGGGGAATAAAATCCATGTATTTGCCTTTATTTTGCTCACAGTCTGTTTTTAGAGAACTGCTTTGGACATCTCAAATGTGGCTTTGACTTTCAGCTGAACATGTAGACCATTTTGTACAAAATACCGAGATATATATTGTGTACCACCAGTCAGCTTGTGTATACTGAGATATTAATTTTTCTCCATATTGCCCAGCCCTATTGTCAGTCACTGTTATCGAAATAGTTTATTTTCTGTCTATTGACTAATCACCACAGATAATCATATAAAGTGTTGACTTATTTACAACCGATCTGATCATGCTTTGGCTTCATGTTCTCAGATCTTAGCTGTGACTTTTGTGAGTACAGTGTTACTAGAGCTGACTAAAACCATAAAAATAAGAGCCAAGTTTTAATTAATAAGATTTATCCTTTGCCAGTTACCCTGATTTGGATGCAAGGTTACCGTTATTCATTAATTAGCAATTATATTTGAGTAAGTGTTAAACTGCAAGTATTTTCTCCCATGTGTGCCAGAGTAAGTATGTTGGGCTCGTGCACTGTCAGGATGGCCTGCTTGGAGGTGCATCGAATTGATGGCCTTTATGTACTGCAACTAATGGAGTGGGAGATCAGTGGTCAGTAAATGTGACTTACTCCAATCAAGTGCAAGGCTTACTAAGCCTGACTGCTGCATCCTCCACAGCCATAAAATCTGTTGTTTTATTTCTCTCTCATCACCCAGTGACCTGCCTACGCCGCCTGGTGTCAGTATTGGGCATGAAGATTTACAGCGGAGGTCAGAGGACGGATGGATGTACAGTAGACATGCGAGGGTGGGGGATGGGTGTGTGGTAGGAAGATGTTGGGATTGCGGGAAGAAGCATCTGACTGGTTACCACTAGTTGCATGGATGCATACAGCTATGAATCATTGACGGCTTTTAACAGTGAAATAGTAATCGCATATGTGTCTTTTATCACCACTGGAAGGTAGGAGTCAAAACACAGCAGTCACACGCAGAGCAGAGGAGGTGATACCAGGCCTGTTTTCATGTTTTCTTTTCAAGAAAGAGGTAGAGTGTTAGAGTGTGCACTGAATGCAATGTTTGCTGTTGCTCCTGAGCGCTGTCTCCTCAGCATGTGAATGCATATGTGCTCACTCTCTTTTATTAAGCACTTTGAATTAGCCAGCCCTCGATAGTGGTATCATTTACAAATTTAAGGCTGATTCACAGGCGCAGCATGGAGCCCCAGCCGAAGAATGAAACTGGAGCACTCATTTGATACAGAGATTGACTGCTGAACAACCAAATAATTGTTACCTCTGTGGCAAGCGGTGTTGTCGCGAATAGCAGTCAGAATACTCAATGTGCTGTGTGTCATCTGATTCGGTGCAGGAAGATATTTTCAAACATTTCAGTGACCATCGGCCGTCATGAGTGGAATTGTTTGCCGTGTTCCAGTGAATGTCAGTAAGCATGGTGGAAAATGTGGGCTTGTTGTGTACTTTTAACGAAGCATAAAGATTACTGGGCTTCTTATGTAAGAGCCTCTCAACAAGTTGTATTCTCGAGAAATCTATATTGAAATCAGTCAGGTGAACAGAACACAAAACAAGACGGACTGCAGAGAGAAAGGTTTGTCTGGGCTAAGTCGTCTGCTGGGTGATGTGACTGTAAAAATCTTTATTTAGAGGAAAGAGTTGTTTGTTAACGTTGTAATCCATGTTGATCCATAATAATGTCCTGAAAACCTTCTTCTCTTCTTCAGAAAACAGTTCAGTGGTGTTGCCTGTTATAGTTATTGATACATTAGTCATTAGGGGGACATACTTTAAGCTTTTATTGTAGATTGCATTAATATTCATTTGAACACTGGTTATTATCTGCCTCTTCTTTCAAGACATGATCACAGTGCCGGGGACTTCTTACAACTTTAAGTTTTGCCCTTAAGTTGAACTCGAGCAAGAAAAAATCCTTGCGCACCACGCATGCATGTCTCCAGGCAATGTATGTGTCTCAAGCTTCTTCAAAAGTTTCATTTCCCTGCCACCACTGTCACACTTGAAGACAACGTGAATTCCTCCACTCTAACACTCGGGCCTTTCAAAGCTTCGATACATATTTTAATACAATCATGGGCCAGGCGCCACAGATAAATCCGTTTGTATAAGTCTGATAAAGTATCTGCCCCAGCTGTCAACCTATTTCCATGACAGTTGTGTAGTACCCAGGGCAAGCATTATATCATTCCAATCAATCAAATCTGACATGCTTTCACTCGAAATGAAGTCAAGTCCTTGAATGGCTTAAGTAATGTCATAGAAAACATGCACTGGTTTGGAAGTTGCCTGCATGCCGAGCCTTTGAAGTGAAATCCTGCTTTTAGGAGCCATCACCCTGTTTGTGGATTTCACAAGTTGTTGATTCCAGGTTATTTTTCAACCTTCAGTGCCAATATATCTAAAGGACACAGACATATAAATCGCACACAAGAGCATGCTGAGTTGAGATGCACACTCATCTTGAGCATAAATACTTATCATTACTTCTTACTCGGTAAGAGGAAACATTGTCTGCTGCAGACGTTTTTTTCACAGCTCACTCACATTACCTATTCATATCAAGGAATGTGATGAGATGCTTGTTTTCACAGCAGCCATGAACAATACAAGCTCAGTCTTGAGAGGTGGAGAGGTGTCACCACTCAGAGACTTCTAACACGTTTTGCATTGGAATGCTGGATTAGTTCAGGTGTTATTGCATTAATGCTGTCTGTCCTCTCAGAGCTAATGAAGAAATTATTCATAAAGCCATCGGTGATCTCCAGAAGCACTGTACAAGTCAACAGATAGCTCATGTTAAACCAGAGGGAGCCGCTGTTCCCGTTGACCTCCTGAGACAGGGATTGATTGGCTGGCATTGTCACCAGACCTATACTCATCACAGATTAAACCTTGAGGTGCGCGCGGGTAATTACCCAGGATCCTTAGTCATCAAGCTATGTAAATCTCTTGCCAGCTCATTAGCGGGGTTTATTTGAAGAACACGTTTCTCCCCATCTTCTTTTTCCCCAGCTTCTCTGCCAAATTTTGCACCTCGGTGCGAAGCTTTGCTTAGCTGTTTATTTCCCATGTGTGTAACGGGAAACTGAGAATAGCAAAGATGATGCAATGGCCATAAAACACTGACAGCGTTTAAAGGCCAGCACACAGAATCAATTAGGTCTTTTTTTTCAGACATACAACAAGGAGGGGTGTGAAATTACAATTACAAAGATAGCTGTAGTATTATTTTATTTGCATCTTCACAAGGTAGAAATATTAAAAATAAAACGGTCACCTGATTAGAGTTTTGTCAGTTATTGAGGAATATCTTATTTCACTTTGCTCATGTGTCTGTATCATCTGCAGCACAACTGTCTTGTCAATATTATCAACCTCAGATAATTAGTCGCCATTTTGTGTAAGGAAAGCTGCAGGCCTGGTGGAAGTGACTTTATTGATGAGCACAGCAACACTATTGACTTTTCCAGTAAAGCAGGAATTAAAAAGCAGCATTTCTGTAGTAGTCATGAGATCCACCCCGTGTCGGTTTACCTTTGGTTTTAATATTTCAGCACAATTAAACATCAAATTAAACGCTACAACCTTTTAAACCTTGAACTCGATTTATGTAGTCAAACTGATGTGCAGTTACTGGGATAGAAATTGAAAGACAACCACAGCATAAAAACTAGTTTTTCATAATATATTCATTATCATTTGTAAGTGACAGCTGCTTAGGTTAGAACTAGATTCATTGTGATGCCTTGGGAATGCAGGAAAATCTGTTTAGATTACAGCATGCAAACAGAGGCTAGAGGAGCTCAATTTGAAAACTGATGAACAGAGTGAGTTTCGGGTGTGGAAGAGTGCTCAGAAAACAGCATATTTCAGTCATCTTTATTTTAATATGATATATTTTCAAAGTGGAGACTAATGAAGTGTTGAACAGCTGTAATTCACCTCTATTATTAGATGAATCCTACAGTGTGTATGATCTATTTTCTATGTGCCCTCAACCCTTCTCTAAATACTTTTCATGTACTCAGCACCATGCAAAAGTAGCACACTCACACACCTCGGCCGGTCGTCTTAAAATTTGGAAGGACAGACATCATGAATGTTGAATAAAGTTGCCCACCTGTCTGGCTCGGAGGTGTTGCGTTTAATGTCAGGGCAGCAAGCGCTGGTGGACAGACGAACCCCCGAGAGTTCATGAAAGAGGCAGCCGGAGCAGCGGCTCATTTCACATGCAGCGCCTGCCGAGGGGAAGCTAACGCCCCATATGCACACCAAGCCAGAGTCATTATGGAAATACATTTTGTCTGTGCTGGCTGCATTTTTATGTAGCAAGACAAAAAATTTACATTTTATATTCTCTCTATTCTTCTCTGTTTAGAGGCCTCTAGAGATGATCGTTGTGTGTGTGTGTGTGTGTGTGTGTGTGTGTGTGTATACATGTGAGTGTGCTGCTATTAGATCATCCCCCTGGCATGTTGTAACTGCATGCGTAAATACATAGCCGCTGTGTGTTTTGTTTAACTGTGTGTGTATGTTAATGCAGGCTGTGTAATTTTGCATGTCTAAGTTTATGAATGGAGTAATGGAGTGCCTGCACTCGAATGTAGCAGTGTGTGTGGGGTTTTCAGATGTGTGTGTGCACGCTTGACAGGGTGTTTGCACACTAACCGGTGTGTGTGTGTGTGTTCCTCTTTTTACTTCATCAAATATTTTCTCTAGTACTTACTGTGTTGTGGTAGAACAAAATGCACTGTGGTCCGGTGCTGCCCAAGAGTTGTCCCCTGTCTGCTGACCCAACCACATCAGAACACCCCCTCCCGCTCCCGCTGAGTGATTTGCGAGGCACTGCTGTCCTTCAACAATTGGTTGCGTCTGCGACTGGAAGCATTTATTTCCCCCAGCCTATCAAGCAGCTACCGGCCTCAGCCTGCTGTAATTGTGCTGACCACAGGACATGTTGCTGAAAAAATGCACCGGCTGCAAGGGGGAGAGAAAAAAAGAACTGAAGTCAAATATCTCTTTTTCTTTCTGAATGGTTCAGCTGCAGGATGCACAGATCTACAGAAACTGGTATGAGAGCTGCCAGGCAAGAAAAGAAAAAGTGCTTTTATGGATTCTGCTTCTTTTGCATTAAACTCAAAATGCTAGCCGGAATAATTAAAAGGAGCAGTAAGAACATTTTTACTAGACTGTAGCACAAAATGGCAGAAAAGTGACTAAGTGATTACAGGGCCAGGTGTTGAGACTTTGGGACTGACTCTTTGGCTTACACTCAAACCAAAAGACAGCATTATTATTCCAGTATTACAACATGACCATACAAAATATAACGTGTCCAGCGAGTTTAAGTGAGGCCCTTTAGCCTTTTATCAGACATACACAAAGGCGGCTTTTCCACCATGGAGCAAATTAATTGCAATAAATGTGCTGATTCTTAGGGATGCATCGATTTATTGGCTGAACATCATTGTCAGCTGATATTCACATTGGCCTATCAGCTAATAAGATGTGAATCACCAATGGCAGTGGCCGATGTTTTTCTGATGTGTCACATCCAAGTCGCGCAGGCTAAAAAGCAGAGCTCGAGACTAACGTCCACAAACTTAAATTAATGAGCAGGTCCAAGAAGAATACAATGGGTCATATTCACCAATTGCTCTTAAGAAGAAATCTGCTCCTAAAATCCACTTTCGCATTTTTCAAAAAGATTCTGACATCCACCCATGCTTTCTTATTTAGGATTTTTTCCTCAGGTCAGAGCAGAATCAACACTCACTCTTACGCAGATTTAGTGCTGACATGTTTGAAAAATAATTGATTATCGCATTTTATTCGATTCTACAATTGTATAATACTATAGGATTAGTTTTACAATAATACTTTAATATTTTTAATATATTTTTTTAAATTAATATTTTCATTATTTTCCCAAAAGCATTATGACATTTTAAAATAAACACTACACTCTTCAATTGACATCAGTTATGTTAATGGGAACCATGCCATCTAATAGTTAGTGGTTGATCACGCCAGAAAATATCACTGGTGGGTTGGGCGGGTAAGTTGTTATATTCATAGGCTGACTCACAGAAACCTTGCGTAAGTCTACCTTCACCTTCTCTCCCTTCTTGAATGGTGTAGTGGCGCCTGTCTCTGTCCTCCGTCCTGACGTTTGTGCTACTTTAAGGTATAAAGGTTGTGGTTTGCGGGTCAGGTGGTTGATTAACATGTATTTTTAGCACCCCATGCATCTGTTTGTGTTATTTTATACCCACTTCTGATGGTAGTAGATATCAGTGGTGTTTAGCATTCATTCTCTGCAGCAGCACCTCCTCTTTTAAACAACAGTTGTTTTTTTACGTTTGGAGTCTGACCCTCTGCCCTCTTCAGGCTTTTATTTGGGCATTCTTGACTTAATTCTCTCAACTTTTCTTCAGCTTGAAACTCCCAGTGTGCACACAGCCCTGCAGTCTCATGGGGGTGTGCAGGGCGTTTACCTGTGCTAATTAGGATCAACTGGCACACGCTGTCAACCAATGAGGACAGTGGGATTCATATAGGTAAGAACTCAGGTTCGAGCAATGCTGTCCTTTAAGAGCACGTTGTGAATCTGACATAGACTTTTTTTTTTAAAGCACAAATTTAAGACAAAAAACTTAGGAAGATATTGGTGAATGAGGCCCAGTGAGTGTTTGGCAAATGGGCTCTGTGATCTCACTGTTGTGTGACAAGATGGCCAGTAGCAGCTGCCGTCAAGTCGTCCCAGGAACAACAGAAAATATGTTTGTGACAAACAGCGATCTTCCCCGGGACACAGTGGGGACAAAAGGATGCAGTGAACTCATTATCTACATGTCAAGGGATCACCCTACTGTTTCCCTGATAATATCACATTATGAACAACAAATCTGTGATGAATGCTAGTGAACGTTAGCATTACCCCTGAGCTGCCAGTGGCCCGAACTAACAGCTCAAGCTCATTATGCAACTCTCAGTAAAAATTGAAATTTTGCAAAGTTAAAATTTAATGTAGCGTCCCTCGTGATTCTTAAACTTTTAATATCATCAAGTCAAATTCTCAATCTGTCTAATTCATTTTGATTTATAAATAAATACCTACAGAACAAATAACACTTCTGTTAACTATAGCTGTACTTATCAGCAAATGTTATCATGCTACTATGCTAAAATAACATGGTAAGCATTTCACACATTATCAGCATGTTAGCAGTATACTGTGAGTGTTAGCATGCTGCAGGGCATGACTGTAGACTCTTAGCTTTGTGTTTCTATGTTTGTCTTACAGGCAGCATGTCAAATACAGCTAACACACACAGTGTATATGGAGCAGATGTAGTTTGTGTAACTTCACTAAGCCCTAACACAACATGGTGGTGATGACTTAGCAGGCATCTGCTCGAAAAGTTAACTGAGGAGACACAAAAGAACCACACTTCAATGTTTGTGTCAGTCAGCCATGTGACCAAAGACCTTTTACAAAATATTATTTTAAAAAACTAATTTTCACTTCACACAAATTTTGCTCTGCTGTCCCACCACGCTTTTGTCAATTTCAGCACCCAGGATAACAACAGCTGAAATATGATGTTATTTTATGTTTGCAGTGTCTCACATAACAGTTGTATCTGTGCTGTTTTAGTTGGCCTCTGTGCCTCTGTTGACTGCAACCTCATGGGCTGCTGTTTGCTAACCACCTGGGCAGTACACTTTTGACTTTCACAGCCAAAGGTTGCATACAGACAACAAACCATGAACCAAATGTCAAATATAAATATCAAAATCCACTTAAAAAACATCCGCTGATAGTTTCCGTCCAGGAAAACACTGACAAAACAATGAGCTGGCAGTGAGTGCTGCCTGGGTGTTAGCGGGGGAGAACATGTTAATGCAAATTATGTAGGGGTCACCATGTGGAGAGCTACCCTTTTTTGCACACATCTTTGTGACTATAATACCGGCACAAATCAAATCCTACCGCCATATTGAACCTGGATAATTGCAGACAGAGGTCTGATAAGCCCTTGTAATGGAACTCTGTCAATCAATTCATGCCATATACCCTCTCTCTCCTGGGTGTTTGCTCAAATTGAATGAAGAAATCCAGGAGCCACTGACATTTAGGTCTACTGCAGTGCTGATTGTGAGAAGAATGTTCTGGTTTATCTTCATTAACTGAGGGAAAGTAAAAGCAAATTTGCCGTATGAAAAGCAATTATGGCGCTGCTGACTGGAGCTTTTATGCTAGGAAAAGGTCCTCCACTCATTGTCTCTCTGAGTGAGAAGAGTTCCCACGATTTACTGCATGAGGTATTTATCATGCAAGTAAAACACGGGCCTCATAGTGGGTAATTATTTGGCCTCAAGGTCACTGTAATCCAAACTGAAGGATTTCATGATAACTCTGCAACTCATCAATTGTTCTTCATTTAGCTGAAGCTGTTTAGGCGATGTGTTGCCTCCGGTGTTCATGTGACAGTTGTACCCAGAATAACAATTCACAAAGCAATGATATCCATTTGTGGCAACAATTTATCACAGGCATGTGCAAAGTCCGGCCTGGGGGGGCAATCGTGGCCCGTGGACCAATTTTAACTGGCCCTCGGCTTGACTTTCAAAATGTACTATATGTGGCACGTCACACTGTGTTGGTTAATCAAGCAAGACCACTTTGCATTTTTTTCCCTTCACCTCACAGTGGCAGGACTTCAGCAGTTTGTAAACATGCATCAAGTAGTGCGCTAATGTGTTTTCATAAACAGACTGTAAACAAGCAAACAAAATGGTCACCAAACAGCAAACATTTCCTGCTAGGTAGCAATCATGGCCACAGCAAAGAAGCGTAAAGAAGACAGCGAGGGCTGCCACTTTTAGAGCGATGAAAAGTTACATACATTTTTCCTTAAAGATGAAACAGTTGAGTTTGTCTTGTTTGTTTGTGTGTGTGTTTTGTTTTGTTTTTCTAAATAACCCATTTGATACGCCAAGCAGCTGGTACTCAGGTATTTTCATGTTAAAGTGCAAGAAAAGGATTGTAAATTGACCAAC
>JAPZEB010000013.1:26658975-26669927 GCA_029783705.1 Chaetodon striatus | reverse complement strand
GCAATCGACAATCTTCTGCCACGCCATATCTCTTGCCTTGACAGTAGCAACAGTGTTTCCTTTTCTGGTAATTGCGTTTGTATACTCTTCGTTAAGCTCCACAAGGAGCTTTTGCTCCGCACTGTTGAAGAAATCAGCCCTAGTTTTCTTGTCTTTTTCCACATAATCGCGTTTTCGACAATCGCATATTCTGGGCTTCTTATGCACCCCGTGCGCGCTCCTAATGAAAGATTTGAAAAGCCTGGCTGAAGTTATCGCTGATGAGGCGCGCCTGAAATGTGTTAGTGGAATGGCTTCAGCCTGAGGTGGAAACTGACGCTAATTCAAACGAGGCTTATTCACTTAAGCGCCGCTATCATTAGCGACTTTGACTTTGTTGAGACAATTTCAAACACAAGTACACACATCAGCTTCATTACAACTCACAGGATTCACAGACAAACAGTTGTCTTTATCTGGACACACTTTCCCCACAAATACAACATGCTAATGTTATTAGCACAAGCCTATGGCATTTTAAATATATAAATTAACCTAGCAGCTAGCAGGGATTTTCTCTGCTCATATAAAGCTAGGAACAGCAGCAACAATTAAGAAAGGTAATGTTACAAAATTTGGCTCCATTAAAACTCTCAAGGTTCAAAGACAAAATGATGTCTTATGTTAAAGACGTTTTCTAAACAAATGCAACATGCTTACATTATTAGCACAAGCTTATGGCATATTACATTGTATAAATTAGCCTAGCAGCTAGCGGAGATATCCTCTACTCACATGAAGCCAGGATAAAACACACACAAGACTTATTTGGGAAATATAAGTAAATAAAAGCTTTGTTTCCACTTAAGGAGATGGTTTTCAGCTTACAAAAATAGGCACACAAAGACGTGTCTTTTTGAAACCGCCAAATGAAATGATCGGATTGCAAGAGATAGACAGGGGTCTATCAGTGCAGTTACACTTCTTGGAAGGTGCAAAATGTAAAAAACAAAGTCACAACTGTAAAAGTAAATATCACATGACAATAGAAACTGGTGCACCACATTGTAACAAGAAAAGAGAGAACACGCATATATAATCTTCCTTTATTGTTATCATTGAGAGTAGTTGTACATAGGTGTACCTAATAAACTGGCAGCTGAGTGTGCTATGTTTAATAAAACAGAATTTCTTTGTGTTTCCCAGGTAAGTGTTTCTACAGTTGAGGCATAAACACAAAGAGGGGATTTGGTACAAAGAAATATTAAACTTACCTTGATATGAATCCTGGTAAATTGGAGCAATGTTTGAAGTGATAATCTTTACATTACCTCATTACTAAAAATTAACACTGAACTCATCATTAGCAAAAACATAGGTTCTGTGGCTATGACATCACTTCTGGAGGCGTGGCACAAAACATTCAATAATCTTACAGTGAAAAGCAGTGTAAAGTAAAATGACATAGTGTTCTGATGTAATGTAATGTCGTGTGCTAACCACTACACTAACGTGCCGCCCCTACTGTATCACATATATTGTAAAATTGTACATTTTAATGGTGTATTGTGTCATGTGTCTGTGTCTTATCTATCTATCTATCTATCTATCTATCTATCTATCTATCTATCTATCTATCTATCACATGCCTGGAAAGGTTACAGAGAGTAGGCCTGCAAAAGCTGCAAAGCTGGAATTTAAATAAACACGAACATAGCTGATACGTAAAGTCAGTGATTTTTGCGACACTTCCGGTTGCTGTTGTGTCGTTCTGCTTTACGGTCATTGTGACAAACCAGAAGTGTAAACTGCTGGCTGCAGAGTTCTTTGGAAAGTCAGGTGATGTTTTCTACCTGAAGGCAAACAAAACACGAAATGACCTGAGCTACGACAACTTGACGACCGTCCTACACGCCAGTTGAAGGATTTAACAACAACTGACGATGCGACAAACAATGACAGATTTTCAACAGTTTTCCCTATCGGCGCTAGCTACGTAGCTAAGCTAGCTAACTTAGCCTGACGCTAACGAAGCCAGTTTGTCAGCTTTCATTCTGGGTAACTTGTTTTGAGTGCGACCAGAATTAGATGTGACACTCTGGAATTTAACCCTAAGCACCCTGGGTGCCGTTTGTAGACGCTGACTCCTAGCTGGGCTTCCTTTATTTGAACAAACAATGTGGCTACAGCAAAGACTGAAGGGGCTACCAGGCTTGTTATCGAGCAGCTGGGCGAGGAGACTGCTCATAGGACTGTTGCTCTTCATCATCTTCTATTGGTATCTGGGAGCAGAGCGCAGATGGAGCTTCTTCAGTGGCTCCACCATGCCCGGCGGGGCGGCCGGACAGTGCCTACTGGCTGAAATCCACAGGTGGAAGTCTTTCGTAGAAAGAGGAGAGGGGATATACAGCGCACCTCAGGAACAACTTGATACACCTTTTGTAACAGGTAACGGCCATATTCTTATTGACATTGACTCCAACAAACTGTGGGTAGCGTCGTCTTCACAGCCCGGCTCGGCTCCGGTCCACCAGACTGAGTACTCCCCGAGGGTTGGTGTCCACCTGGAGGGGAAACGTGCCGAGGCTCAGGCTGCCATGCTGTGGTTCCGGAAAGGATCCGTTCTGTCGGTCCGCTGTGCCTCACCGGCCGCTCTACAGTCACCCCGGGACTGTGTCACCATCAGAGAGGAGTTCATCGCGCACAGGAGCAGACCTAACGTGTATCTCCAACGAATCCACATCAACAACCCGTCTGACAGGGCCGCCTCCTTGGAAGTTTCGTCTGACAACCCCTCCTTTGGTAGCAAGTTCTCCAGCAGTGTGGAGAAACTGGAGGACAGAGACATGGTGCTGTCCTCCGGCAGAGTGCCTGTGGAGAACAACCGCATGGTGCTGGTGGTGGTGGTCACCAAGAAGCTCAATAGCAGGATCCAGGTCTCTGCCAAATCAGAGTACAATGACAACATCCTGTCAGTGGTGTGGACCTCTGAGCCCATCGAGCCCTCCAAGCTGGACGAGACCTTCAGCACCCTCAGAGACGGAGCCAAAAAGGAGCTGGGGGAGCTGCTGAGGGCCACTGTGGAGGACCTAGTGGAGGATCACCAGCAGGCCTGGATGGACCTCTTTATTTCAGGTGAGCAGAGGTTGGAGCACCAACTGAGTTTTAAAGAGGCACACTAGGGTTTAAGGGATCGTTGTCCATTTACCAACAATCACATACATTGAATATTAAGCAATGGCTGTCTGAAACGTTAGCAAGAACATTAAAAAATGTAAAAAGTAGTCATTAAATCAGCGAGAATATACCAATACACAGATATGTGCTCATGAACGTCAAAGATCGTAATAAATGTTATAATATTATACTAGCTACATTTACGACAGTGCTATAAAAACACTTTGATACCGAGCAATACTAGAACTGCAAATCAAGGCATGTGACCGCTGTAGAGCTAAACTCGACAGGGATTTTATGACAGATCCTGTTTGCTCACATGTTCTCCCAGTACATTAGGTTGGTGTTAAACATTACATTGCCTTTAAAGATGGTGGTGTTTGTTTGCAGTGCCTGTGTCAGTGTCTGGAAATGTGAGTTTCCTCTGCCAGGAGCTGAAAAAGGCAGAAACAGACAGTTGTATATACGTAAGATAACATAGTCATCACCTTACTCTGGGAGCTTTCTGCTGTTCCAAAGGGTGACAGTCTCACTGAACAATGTTTTCTGTAGTATAATAATATCACAATATTTCAGGGTAATTTTGCGCTAACGATATTCTTGACAAAGCCTTGAAATATTCAGTAAAAACTAAACAAAAAATGATCTCTCATTTCTCAGTTTGTGAACAACAACAGTAACTCATAGTGAGATTCAGATTCTGCATACAATATTAATAGTTCAACAAAATAAATTCTACCACAAATTACACATTTAAACAGCGCTCAAATACAAAAACTCTCCTCTGGAATCTATATAAATCAACAGGTGATTTCCTTCTTTTAGTAAAATCCTAAATGATTGAGTTGTTTTTTTTCCACCTGGACCTTTATGCTCTTCCATTTCTCCTCTAATCATCACGCTGTAACCTGTGACAGGCTGTTATGATACCACTACTATCACACACTCACATATATGGAGTTTTTTGTCGAGCCGCGAGCACCACGTAGGTTTACATCACCAAAGGTTTATGACAAAATGACTTGACGATACCCGCGTGCTGCTGCCAGAGGAGCCGCTGAATGAGTTCCCTCTGAGCGGTAACGCGATTAAAGAGTCTGAGAAGTCCGGGGCTGTTCATAAAACATTCAGGATGCCACAGTTTATTCCACACTACTGAGGCTGCTCCTCTTTTTGGAGCCACCACGTAGTTGGTAATAATTTTGCTTTCAGCCATGTTTGTTGTTGCTTTGAGTAACAGTATAATGTCAATATCTCAACAAGTTGAAATGTCACAAGTATCACAATATTAATTTTTCATATCATATTAAAAATTATACTGGCGTCATTGTGAACAATATGATACGGCACACCCCTAGTTCCCAGCATGACGGTGGCTGACCCAGCAGCTAGCAGCTAATGGCGCTAACAGCTTGAACACTGCTTACAACAGTGCTGACAGTCAGAGCGACTGTTAGCTGTTAACCAGAGGATGGCCGTTTTGCTTTTGCATCAACACCATCAGCTGTACCTACACATAACTGCCGTATGAGAGCAGCGCAGAGTGCCGGCAATTGGCTAGACATTTGGATAAACACGAGGTGAATCGTATTCACTAACATGCACGCACAGACAGACCATCTACCACAACAAAACAGACAAGCTCAGATAACAACACATGCAGAGGAAGGGTGATTTAATTCTTTGCTCAGCCTGCCATTTCTCCACTTCATTTTTACAAAGCAAATAGTAATTTCTATATTAATGTTCTGAATTTCGTATACAGAACCTTTGAAAGTTTTTGAATGAGTTGTATTTTTGGAAAAATATAAATGTCATCCATTTTTATAGTCAGTTGAAACCATATTAAATTCTGTCTTACTAGTGAAACTTAAAACAAGCCTCATATAAATGACACAAGTTTCTTTTTTTTGCCCTCTAGAGATCATAAAATACCAATGAACCATTTTTTGAACCGTCCAAAAAGTGGAGATTTGGCAACTAAAGCCACAAAGTAAAGATTATTGTAACATTTCTAGTTGTAGTTATTGTTAGAGGAAAAGAGTTGTGTGTAAAGTCAGTCTGAAATTGAAATACCTCTCTTTTTTTTGTGTGATATGACGCACAATATTTTGTGTTGCTGGGATACAGTGTGGGAAAAGCCAACTTCAAATTTTAGCTTTGATTGTTCCCATTATTGCTGGGATGAAAAGTAAATAGTGCAACAATAAACAGAATGTGTTTTGAAAGGTCTTTTTATTGTGGCCTTGACGGGCCTTCAAATCAAATAACACAAGTCAGTTTTTAATACTTTTTATGTAGAGTATAATGAAACAACAACTCTTTCCCAGGCATTTGATAGTAATTTCTTATCATGATAGGCCTAATGAAATACAAGTGATTTAAGTTGTTTACAAAAACACACTGAGGCTTTTATTTTGTAAACTTAACAGTAATTCAAATCCTGCACAAAGACCACAGCTCACCACTACAGGCCTAATTTGTCCTTGATCTGGAGGAGGGAAAAATAATGTCTATATTTCCAGAAAAACAAGCTCAAATTAACTGAATCTTTGGCCATTGTGTGCACTGACACGCTAATGCTGATTGATTGATTGATTGATTGATTGATTGATTGATTGATTGATTCATGTCATTTATTGCAGTAAGGTCCGGTGACTACTAATGCACTGGTCTGAGCAACATTAAGTTATTAATAACTTACAGAAACATTGCGTGCAGCAGTCCACCTTCTCTTCCCCTACCTCAGTGTCTCTCTCTGAAACACACACACACACACACGAGACAGAGGGACTGAGCTCTGCTGACCTGATCTGCAGTGACGTTAGATTATAACCAGTAAAAAATCCAGGGAATAGACTGAGTTTGTCTGCTCCGATCAAGACAAAAGCAACAAGATTTCAGTAATTCATTATTTCTTTGAAAAAGTAATCAGTTACCTGTGTATTTACCCCGAAAAGTAGTTGTATTACAATAACACATTATGATGAGTGAATAACACGGTGGTGCAGTGGTTAGCATTGTCTCCCCACAGGAAGAGGGTTCCTGGTTTACACCCGGGGTGGAGGAGCCCTTCTGTGCAGAGTTTGCATGTTCTCCCTGTGTCAGCGTGGGTTTTCTCCGGGTGCTCCTGTTTCCTCCCACAGTCCAAAGACATGCAGGTGTCCGTAGGTGTGCATGTGAGCATGAATGGTTGTCTGTCTCTATGTGTCAGCCCTGCCGTAGTCTGTCCAGGGTGTACCCCACCTCTCGCCCAGTGTCAGCTGGGATAGATGGTAACAGAAAATGGATGAATGAATGGCTGAATAAAAACATAACCCTAATTGTTTAGAGGGGTATTATCATTATAAAGGCCACTGGAAAGTATTAAAATGGCTGAATGGCTGCTTGTATGAAAATAAATTCATGATTGACTTTCAATATTATCTACTTTTAGTCATGTCTTTTCAAATAAGAACACTGCAGAGGATGCACTGATGAATTAATAGACACTCCTTGCTTTTATTTTGTGTAATGTTTCCATAAATGTATCACTGTATTTATCATAGTTGACATACTAGTGTAGTCGTCCATGTTGTAGGAATGACACATGTTGATGCAGTGAACCTGACATTCCCGAGCCTTCACCTTCTCAGCAGGTGTTTATTTTCTTTAATTATAATCATGCGGGTATGAAGTGAATAGAATTGAATAAACAAAGCCTTGAGCCAAAGCGTGGATTCTATTTACAGTGGATAATTGGTATGGGTATGTCTAGACTCTAGCCTATTAGACACAGCTTAGCCGACCACGCTGCCGCTGATATCATTGCTCGTATTAATCTGAGCAAATAATGAAACGGAGAATGAAAAATGCACCTGAGGCAAATCTGTGGATTCTCTCTGAGAATAATAAGCGAAAAACAAAGATGACAAGCACACTGCAGTGATGCATCAAGGAAGGCGCGTGGGTCACGCACTGATATTCATCACATCTGTTAAAAGATAGATGGATCCCTCATCTTTCTCTCTCAACTCTGTGTCTGTGTTTGTGATGAGGACATACAGAGCGTGGCATACATACACAAGTGTTTGTGTGCTGTTATGTAAGCCTTGTGATTGGGCGTATCTGTCCTGTTTACACCCACATCTGCCTGTAATCTTCCCATATGTTCTCTGTATCTTTTTTTTTTCTTCCTGTATACCAAATCAAAAAATATGACAGGTGCGAAAGTGGTGAAAAGTCTCAACTGAATAAGTCACGCACATGAGCTGCTGTCATGTAAAAATGATCATGACTCTAATATTAGTGATTGAAAGTATTAATAACTTCTCCTCTATGAGAGTTGGGCCAACTTTGATCTCATTAAACTCTTATGAAACAGGATAAAAACAAAAATGAAGCCCAGCTCATCACAGTACATTCATGGTGTAGTAATTCCTCTGTGTGTAATGTTTGCTGCTCTGTTCTGCTTTCTATTGGAAGTGGAGAAATTTCAGAAACATTCAAGCAACACCAGCCACTCTTTTTGCTGGCAAAGTCATTGTTTGGTCTTGATTCCTCTTCAATGTCATTTATTAAGTAAAAAAATATGATTTGAAGATACAAACATAACTGTAGTAACAGTATGATTATTATACTTATAACACAAGGACTTCAGATCGCACAACAACAACTGTTTCTTTCGTTCAATGTTGTCTGTATAGATCTATGGAGGATGCTAACTTTTGGCCCAGACGTGCAGCTCCAGCCTCAGTCCCCGTCTTTTAGAAGTATACCATGTATGCAGTAGGGCTGCACGATTAATTGAAAAAAATCACGATCTTGATTCTTATGTCTACGAAATCTCATGTCTAAATGACAATGATTCACTCGCTCCTGTGCATTCATGTGATGCTCAATTCACGTGTTAGGTTATTTGCTGCTGAACAATCCCACTTCCTATCAAGTGTTTCCTCTACCAATAGGATCCTCCACCACAAAATATTGTATTTATTTTATTTACCTGGTTTATGTGCACTCATTTCATTTTAGCTCAGTGTGAAAGCCTTTACTGTGTTTTCCTGTCAACACGACGAGCACAGGTGACGTTATCTGAGTGAAAAACCTCTCGTTATACTAAAAATCTTTAAAATCTTTGAAAAAAGTATAAATTATTATTGTAATCCACTGAAAACCAAAGGTGACAGGCCTCCCCCTCCAACAAGCGTGTGTTGCAGCTCAACTCAAGTCTGTGCAGCAGCCCCAGAATTTTCAATGTGTCTGTGTGTTCAGAACTTTTGTAGCTTTTAACTGAATCTCTGTGGTTTAAAGTTTAGTTTCTCTCCTGCGCTGCTGTTTGTACGTTCAGATATCTGCCTTATTTTACCATTTCATGTTTGACTTCAGATGAATACAAGTAAAATGCAGGTGAAACCCCCATATGTCCTGTTTTGGCTGCTTCACAATAAAAACTATTAAATAACAAAACAGCACAGGACTTGCATTGTTAAGACTTTACAGGAAATGGAACGTCCATCATTTTACAGCTGCTTAACTTAAGACAAACGCATCATATAATGGACAGTGTTATTTATTCTAAAGTCACTTTACATTTTATTTTATATAGAATTTAAGTTAATCACGTTCATGTTATAAAATAAGAGACAAAAAAAGACTTTTTTTGTTCCAAGAGACTTTTAAGTTTAAGTCCAGCACTTTGATATGTGTTATGTTCATGTCGTCTGTTCAAAGCCCCATCTAGACAGAGCGTACCTCAAACATGTTTTTTGACCCAAGCATCTAAGAGTGCAATAAATGTTTTTGTCGAAAAAATAATCGTATCAGAGAATTTTGATCTTAATGCTGAATTAAAAATTGTGATTCACATTTTATCAAGAATCATGCAGCCCATGTACACAGCCCTTAAGTGCAAACTTTCAAGAGAAGTACTTTACAAGAATCTCACTTTAAAATGAGTCAGGATAAATCATTAACAAGTCAGGCGGAGGTTACATTTTCAACCAATTCATGGAGAATCTGTAAGTAATAGTTTTTAATTTGCACGGTGGAATTATCAGTTGCAGGCTAGAAATAGAAATTTTGAGTGGTGAATCTGCCACTGTTAATGTGAGGCACGCGAGAACGTAAAGCTTGGCATAACATCAGTAACTGGGTCTCAGCGAACGTTCAATAGTCTCCCCACTAATTTAAAATAATTCGCAAAATTGTGAACATCAGGTTTAATGTTGTATATTGTGTAAATGTAGTACCTTGGTGTTTCAGGGAGCTGATGTCTAAACTTTTGCATGTTATCCTCCCTCAAATACATGTCTACATATACTGTAGACATATACATATAATGTATATGCATGTGCACCATCATACCAGCCCAAGACATTTTCTTTTTTCATCCAGCCCTTTATTCTTCGTATTTTATTGCTATTATTGTCTTACTTCTTGAAGTTTATTTTCTCTACTTTTATTAATATAATTTTTCGGTATAAAATAGATCACATTGTTGGAGTTTTATCAGTATGAACATGAAGAAGTCACCTTATCTCCTGCTCTGCTGCAATTAAATATATATATATATATATATATATATACAATTAAAATTGCTTACTGAGAACAGTTTTCTGATCTCACTTTTATTTTCCTCCATCTCACGTCCAAGCCTTTCCAACAGTTTCTCTGTTGAATGTGAGAAGTGTGTGAAAGCTTGAAGGCTGTCACAGCCTCAGCCTGGACCTCCCAGAGGGCAAACACCGGTGCTTCACTGCCATCACAGCGAGTGTGGGACTCTGCTTATTGACCCTGGATATCTCAGTGGGCTTTAACATGTTGGTTTTGAATGGTGTGGCTTAGAGTCTCGGCTGCCTGCAGACTGGCTGAGTAAACACAAAGCTTGTCCATTTGCCCACAGGAAAGATTTTTCATAGATCAATTGTTAAAGAGGCACATTAGGCTGTAGATGGACTGCTAGGATGATATCATCACAGTTTATTAGTTTAGTTTTCTTTATTTGATTTTCTGTTTCTGCTTTTTCATGAGTACCAAGGCAAACATTAGCACTACACAAAACACCGAAGTGTTTAGAATAAAACGTGGCAGAAATCTGTGTTTTTCTGCAAAATAACATTCAAATTTACATTCTTTCATGTCCTTTTCATTTAATGCTTGACGGTCTCTTAAAACAGCATACTTAACATACCACAGAAAGGATTCTGCAAAACACCACATGGAAATCTGCCCCATGATATGCCATGCACTCCATTTCCCTATAAACCCGTAGCAGTGGTGGCTGCTTTTGCTCTGCCTCCAAGGGTCCAGTAACATAAGCAGTCACTTGGAGGGGATGAGGAAGCTGTTTTTAATGATCCCCAGAGACGAACCAGTATATTTACCATAATCCCAAGCCTGAGGGAGCATCAACTTCTAATCACCTCCATCTTCCCTCCCCACTGCAGATAGAGATCAGTGCCCATTATAAACCTCATAAAGCACCAGGCTTTAAGATGAATCTCTCTCCCTCCGTACTGAATGGCTTATACATACCGTAGGAAACGCTGCTTTGTAGCTTGGTGTGTTTTATCAATGTTTTTCACACCATTTCTTTTCAGAGACACGGTGGGATGATAATGATGTTGGAAAAATTACGTTTACATGTTTGTGCATGTGGTATTTTCAAAATATCATTGTCAAACTAAATGTGATATAGTCATTCATTCAATCATTTTCTGTAACCACTTATCCTGTTGGGGGCCGCGGGGGGGCTGGAGCCTATCCCAGCTGACATTGGGTGAGAGGCAGGGTACACCCTGGACAGGTCACCAGAC